>JAOWAT010052900.1:0-11425 GCA_028571025.1 Longipedia americana | reverse complement strand
GAAAATTTTGAAGTTTGCCTAAAGTTAAGATGAAATTTAGAAAATCAGTGAGTTTGAAAAATTTTGATTTGTAACATATTCCGACCCAAAGCGGATTTTTAGTCAAAAAGAAGCCTGATTTACAGAGAAATCTTACCTTCAGTAAAGACCCTTAATTGACCCATTCCATCAGCTTCATCGTCACCAAAGTCCTCATGCATATAATACCAAAATCTGAGGTAGCATCTATCCAAACTTGGTGGAAATTCTTGAGTTGAAACTGCTGCTGTGTAGCCTTCAGCTTGATGATTTGCTGGAGCATATATAAAATAGCTGCTGCCTTGCAATTTTCCTGTGTTCAAGTCATGTCCTTGTGATGGTCCATTATCAATTGCACTTGCTCCAGCCCAATCAAATTCATCATCATTATTTTGAGTCCATCCACAGTTTTGTAACCAATCTCCATTTGTAAAGAAGCAATCACCCTGGACATATTCACATTCATATTCATCACTCTTATCACTGCAGTCAAACTTCCTGTCACATCTGAATTTATCTTTGACACACTGATTCCCTGACAAGCAGAGGAATTCATCATCATCACAAGTATCAGGTGGTTTTGTTGGAGCACAATTTTCAAATTTTATGTTATCAATAGCAGTTAAACCTTTTCCTCTTCCATCCACAGCCTTAAAGAATATTTCAAAGTCCTTGTGTGATCTAATGTGAGCTTCAGCAGAATTCCAGTTGTTACCAGTGCTATCTTGGGTATTAAAAACTTTAGTGGTTCCACTACTGTCTTTAACCAGGACATCCAATGCCCCAGGTCTTGAATTATCTGTGAACTGTGATTTGTATTCAAATTTCAACAAGCATGCAGAGCTTGTTTCTGCAAAAACAGTAGATTGTAAAATAGTCACTCTTCCACCTGGAGAATTTTCATCACTTTCTGTCTTAATAAAGTGTTTAGTATCACCTCCATCTTCAGATGTCTCAAGTGTCCACCTTCCTTGACCATTGGGACTATTTTCCCAATGACACAATGTCTCATCTTCAAAATCACAATCTTCAGAACAACTTATTTCATCTGCATTATTTCCACAGTCATCAATGAAATTACATTTCTCTTGTTCTTTGTAACAGTGTCCGTTTCCACAATCAATATCATGTGGACTGCTACAATTGTTGGGTGATGGTGTTGTTGTCACTTGACCACTGCCTGGAAGTTCTTGATTGCTTGCTTTCTTGCATGCTGATGAAAATGTAACATCATCAATAGCCAGATCACCAAACTCTGAGGTATCAAATTTTCCTTCAATAATAACTTTGTAGTCACTTGTATCTTCAGCTCTGTAGACTTGCACCTCCAATCTCTGCCACAAATCAAATGTTTCAGCATCTTCAACTATTGCCAGCAATTCTGTTCCACCTTCATCGTAAGATGTTCTTCTTATTATTGAGAGTTTAGCTAATCTTGGTCCTCTCATGTGAAACCATAATCTAATGCTACAGGTTGGTCTGTTTCCTTCAAAAACATGGGATGTAATTCTAGCATTGTCTCCTTGTTGTGTCTCATCATCAGGTTGTAGTAACAAATAGTGTCCTAAAATTCATCAAAAAATTGCATTAATTGAATTGCCATTTTGTGTCAGACTTTCAATGACAATAATATGCACAGCAATGAAATTATTGATAGTATTATATCACATTATGTTAAAGAATATGATTGTAGATTGAAATGTACTTACCTGTCATACTCATTGTCGTATGATCAGTAAATGGCCCTGAGTTAATAGTGCTATCACCACCTTGGGTTAGGATCCAGTCTTTTATATCATCTCCCTTATCTTGAGTCCAGAAGCACAAGAGATTTTCAAATGAGCAAGAATATCCATAGGCTGCACAATTCAAGGCAGTCTCATCTGAATAATCAAAACAGTCATTTCCAAAGTCACAAAGTTTCTCATGAGGAATGCAATACTTATGATCATCACACAGAAAGTCATTAGAATTTTCACATTTACCATCAGGCCCAAGAGGAGGCAATGGAGCACAATCTTTAAATTCTAGGTTATCCACTGCAATTCCACCCATATATTCAGTTCCTCTCAGTGCCAGTATACCCATTTCAAAATATGCCTTGTTACCTAGAATCATAGAAAGTCATTCTAAAATTTTGAAAGTTTGATGAACTTACCAAATAAATAATAATAGAAGAAAGATATTAAATAGACTTGAAGTTTGATAATATATCTCACTCTTAGGAGTAGTAAGTGCTTCCTAGGATAATATAAATTGTGACGAAATCCTATGGCACTTAAAATCAAATTTTTGTCAAAAGGATCATATTTCATACCTAAGAATATTGCTGCATCTTGCCAAATATCTCCATGATTTCCCTCAGCTTTCCATAGATTTACTGTATCAAATTCATTATACAAAGAAACAATGATACTTCCAGTTGGGTTACCAGTCAAATAATAATTAAACTTCAAAACACATTCCGGATTAACATGGCCTAACTGACCAGAGTGCAACAATGTAGTAGCTATTTGACTATTTTCTGTTGCATGAACCCACATGTAGTGACCATCTTGGGAATTGGAGCCATCATACTTTGGTTTAGGGAAATTGCCATCTGGATCACTAGCAGGTGACCACTGCCAGGTAAAATCTGAAGAATCCTCACCAACTTGCCAATTACAAAGGTGCAATGGTTCATTTTCAAACTGACACTTTTGTGGAACACAGGTTTCTTCATCTGAATTGTCTTCACAGTCCATTCTGAAGTTACACACATTTTCCTTTGGTATACATTTTGAGTCACTCTTGCACTCAAATTCACCTGCTTTGCAATTTCCTGAGTGAGGTGTTGTTGACGGTGTTGTATGTGTGCTACCATGCCATGGTCCATTGTAGTATTTGCATTCAGGTGTAAATGATATGTCATCAATGGCAATATCACTTCTTTTGCTTGTGCCTGTCTCTGCTGTTATCAAAATTTCAAATGGTTCTGTGGCATCAAAAGCTATTACTTCTGACCTCCAAACAGTCATCAATTCCATTCCAAATACTCTCATCATCATTTTAGAGTCACCACTCTCATATCTGAAGGAACCAAAAGTAATTGCATTCTCTCTTGCCCTTAGCCACTCAAATACAAACATAGAAATATACCTCTTACTTACTAAATTGTAACACTCAATACTGATCTAGAATTTCAATTTCTTATTTCAAATATATAATTTTGCTGTGCATTTCAATTTATATTGAGTGTTTCAATTCCATCAAAAATAATAAATCCATATGAGGCAAGCATACATAGTCAAAAATGGATGAAATGATCAGAGACATGAAAATTTGGCATTGCAAGTTTTCAATATACTACCATTCAAATTCTCATATAATTAGCCATTACTATTATTACCTTTGAAATACTTTCAACATTCCTTCGTCATCATCCATCATGAGGTAGTGAATTCTCATTTGACAGGAGGCAGTTTGAACGATTGGTGGAGTGATCAATGTTGCTGTATTTCCATCATCATGTTCACTGTTTGCAACATATAGAAAGTGACCAGAATTGTCAAAATATGTGTGATCAAATGTTGGCAAAACACCTGGAACAAAGCAAAATTTGGACATTTAGAGTGTATATCATTGAGTAGTGCAACCCTTAATTACTAATAGATTCCATCTTTCATTTTGTAATATGAATGTTTTATCATCAATTAATTGATTCTGGTGATCCTTGTAAAAAACACACTCTGCACAAGGCTTTTTTACGAGTTTTGGTTCTGACTTTTGAAATTTTGGATATTGCCAAATAGTGGTCAAAAAAGCATGAGAAATTCAAAAACCTCTAATCATTGATCAAACCATTTAAGAACTACAAAAAGACACATTTTTTCATAATGTCCAATACAAAAAGTTATGATTGGCATGCTCAACTCAATCAAAAATCCAAAAGTCGCTCCAAGGCTGTGTGTCTGCATTGTACACTATCTGTAATAAATAGTTCTCTGTTCTAAATCACACTATTGGAAAACTTAAAGTTCAGACTAAAATCATAAATGAATTGTTTCAAGTTTTACAAAGATTTTAACAGAGCTACTTTCACTTACGAGGATCCTCATTATTTCTTCTTAGCCAATCCAAATCATCATCAGTATCTTGAGACATATCTCCAAACGGTTTGTCTTCAAAATCAAACAATCTGTAGCCATGACTGCTGCAATACATTGGATCTTCATCAGTTTGGTCACCACAATCATCAGTCAAGTCACACAGGCTGGATTTTTTGATGCATGCACCACTGAAGCCACACTTGAAGTAGTCTGATCCGCACTCATTTGGGGATGGGGGTGGCAAATCACATGAGTCAAAGGAAATGTCATCAACTGCTATTCCTGCATCATAATGTGGATTTTCATCTTTTGTTATTGAAATCTGTAATGAAAGTGAATCTCATCTTTAATCATAACCATTATCTAATGAAAGTTTCAAAGTAGTTCTGTTTTACATACAAGACAAATTTTCTGCATTTGTCACAGTGATCCAAATGGATCCAACAGCCCTGTTTTTGAAAACCTTTCCCTTTACTTGTACACCTTTCAATGCAAAAGAATGACCATGAATTTTTTTGTCTGTTTTGATTCATAATTAAACAGAATTTTTCATGATCAACTTGGGCGCGAGATGTTGATGAGTTTGTACTTACAGAAAATTGAGAATTTTGTCTTCCAATACCAAGAGTTACTAATTCCCATTGTCCATCCCCACCAATGATATCTTTATTAAGTAGCATCATCAGATTCTCATGCTCATTTCCACCTTGCTTCAGATATATCTTAGAATTTCCACCTGTGTCTCCACTTGTATAATAAAAGAATTCAAATTTACAAATAGCAGCACTGTTTTGATATGTTGGACTTTTAATATTGGGTTTTGCATTCAAATAGTTTCCATCTGGTCCATCTTTCTCATAGATGAACAAGAAATGACCCTTAGTTTCATATGGACCATGAGCACTTGTTCCACTCTCAGAATCATTAGCTGGAAGAGTAAAAATCATGTGTTTGATGTAAATTTTAAGGATTTGAAATATTTCAACAATTTAGGAACTTAGAATGATTTTCCTCTATCAAAGTGTGGCCAATGATTTTGTTGTTAGCAACAAAATATTTTGTCTTCAATTTCTTATATCAATACGTATCTTGATTCAGTTTCCCAGATTTTTAATTTTGAATAAAGATGTGTCAACAAAGTTTGTTGACAACAATTTGATAGAGAGAATCACCCAAGGGCACATTTGGATTTATCTTACCAATGGCAACAACCCAGTTCAGTCTTGTGTCTGAACTGTAATCTTCCCAGTAACAAAAAGATCCTTCATTGTTATCTCCCTCAAATCCACAATTAATTGGACATCCTTTTTCATCTGATTGATCTGAACACTGAGCTCTGAAATCACATTGTTGATCCTGAAATTTATATGAAAAATTATCAATAATGTAATTGGAAATGCTTTGAAATTGAATTTAAATTGTTGGTGATAAAATAACTTCCAATTTTAGAGCGAAGTTCCTTGAGTAGGGCTTCCAGGAATAACTAATTAATGATAGATTTCATCTTTTTCCTAATAATATGAATGGCTTATCAGTTATGCTTGGTAGTGCTACTCAGGAAAATTCACTCTAAGATAGGAAAAACTAACTTACTGCTGGAATACAATCTCCATTATCACATCTGAATGTGTCATGAGTACAGCCACCAGGTGTTGTATCAGTCGATGGTGTTGTTTGTGGGGTCACAGTTGTGATTGGATTCAATGGTGCACAGCCAGGAGAAAATGAGAAGTCATCAATGGACACATCTCCTAATGGGCCATCCCCTCTCAATGCTTCTATCACAAGTTCCCAATTATGGTTTAATGCAATTTGCTTGATCTGAGCTCTCTTCCATGTGAAGGGTTCATCACCTTTGATTTGCTGCAATTTTTGTAATTGTTGAGTACCAATGTCTCTGAAAAGGAAACATAGACAAAACATGATATCATCACTTCATAATTTCTTCAACATTATATGCAAATTTTTGAAAGAATTCCAATGTTGATTTTGCTTTTGACTTGCCTTCAGCAACACTTACCTTGTATAAATTATCAAATAAGTTATGTCTTCAGCACTAAATTGATACCAAAATCTAAAGTTGCAGTTGTCACTAACCAAAGCAGGTTTCATTTGGGTACTTTTAATTCTTGCTTTCTTATCAGATAGTTCTTCATCTTTTTCAACATACATAAAATGTCCAGAACTATTTCCAAAAGTATGATCAATACCTGGACCCACACCTGTAAAGAAACCTTGGTCTGATGACAAATGAATTTTTGAAAACAAGTCTCACATCCATACATGAGGTGCCGCAACGGACTCTGGCAATCAAAACTTATGCATAATTTTGAGAAAACAGGGTTTAAAATTTTCAGCTATGTAGAAATTTTGTTGAGAATGCAATCTTAACTCTCAATTTCTACATAGGAGAAGAGAGATATTTGAAAAATTGTTTTTGTTAGAGACAGATTAATTCAAACTACAATTAATTAGTAGGGGCCTTAAAATCACAAATTTCCCAATAATTTCCAAAGTCTGTTGAGGCAACTCTTTTCACAAAAGGGACAATTACTCTTGCTTGTAGTAAAGTGTAACACAAAATTTCAGATCACTTTGGGTCACAATTTGTCTTTGATGTTTATCTATTTCAATGTGCCAAAAATTCAATTTCTGGGTTGCCTACCTCAACATCAAGTTATTTAGTAAAATTTACATAATAGTGCATATGTTTTACTAAATAACTTAATGGTTATGTAGGGAGCACTAAATTTGAATATTTGGCTCAAATTCTTTTAGTTTTGACATTCAAATATGTAAATATCAATACAAAAATTGCAAAATAACATGATCTGAAATTTTGTGTTACACCCTACTTGTGGTCAGATAATACTTATTATAGACTATGTATGAGATGTGACTTTACAATAAAGGGCCATGTATCTTGTTAAATCTATGATACTAAAAACAAGAAGATTTGTTGGCTTAGCTTTGAATTTTTGTGTCAAATTACCTTCATCATAAGAATCTCCTGTTCTCATTATCCAATTAAAATCATCATCTGTCTCTTGCTCATATCGGCAAAGACCATTTTCAATATCACACCTCTCAGGATATTTAAAACATTCTCTGGCTACACTTTCATCTGACCAATCCCCACAATCATTTGAAAAGTCACAAAGATAATCTTTATTGACACATTGTCCATTTTCACACTTTGTCTCTTCAGGTTTGCAAAAACTTGGTTCAGGTTCAGTGCAGTTGATAAACTTAATGCTATCCACAAGTATGTCTCCCTTTTCATAATTATGAACAGCCTTGAAAGAGAGTTTCCATCCCCTATCTCTAAAGCCAGTGCCAACAGTTACATCATGCCACTCAGTCCCCATATTATTCTTTTGCCTCCAAATCTCATCTTGGCTTCCATCAGGCATCACAATACTTAAAGTCAAAGATGTTCCATGACTGTTATCTCCACCATTCTTGTAATACCTAAACTGCATTTGACAAGTTGCACTGGCTTCACCAAGAATCACAGTATCCATTCTTGCTACATTGCTTAATTCACCAAGATTTTCTTCAACACCTATTGCAGTATCTCCACCATATGGCGTAGCATCCATCAGGACCCATTTATAAAATCCACTGCTCTTATCAATCCATCCACATTGTCCATAGACATCAGGATCAAAATCACAAGCTGCACATTTATTTTCATCACCTCCATCTGAGCAATCATCTTTAAAATTACAAACACTATTGTTCTCAATGCAATCATGATTGCTACATTCATATTCATCATCAGTGCATTTGGGAGGAACACCAGTTGTTGTTGTAGTCCAAGGTGGTAAATCCCCATCAATCTTGTTACAAGAAGAAGAAAATGATAAATCATCAATGGAAATGGCTATATTTGTACCTTGATCAGTTGTTGCTTGAATCATAAATTTAACACCATGTTCATCAGTTACAAGAACTTCTCCTCTTTCCCAATACATTCCTACATTGATATCCATCACCCAATCAACTGACCACCCTCCTCCTTCATATTTTGTACTGAGAACTTTCAAGCTGCCAAGATCAGTTCCATAAATGTGATAATGGAATCTTAAAATGCATGGTTGTTGCTTACCACCTGTAGGTGAAACATGAGATGGGTCATATCTTATTGCAGGACTTTGAATCCTGGTAACGTTCTGATATGATGGTTCAACGGTAAGGTAGGTTCCAGAAGGAAGATTAGTTGTATGATCTCTGAATGGTCCAAGGGAGTTGTCATTGTTTGAAAGTGCATCAGTTATTATCCAATGTTCTAATGCATCATCTCCAACAGGAATCCAGTCACATGTAGTTTTATCTTCAAAGTTACATCTTCCTAAATAGCTATCACATTGAGCATCTTCTAATTCATCACTGTTGTCGCCACAGTCATCATTGAAGTCACACAGGAAGAGTTCAGACACACATGATCCTCGACTGCAATAATACTGATTATCTGGGTCACAATCAGTTTCTGAGACTTTTGGTGGCAGTTCACAATTCAAAAAGATGATATCATCTAATGCAATATGGCCTCCTGTGAATAGATGACCATAAAAGTCAGCGTGGAATGTACTTTGAAGTTTGCCAATCTCAGCAACTGCCTTCTTCCACCCATATTCCTGATCACCTTCAAGATAAAGTATATTAACATTAAACTCTGTATTTCTTTGCCAAAACTTGACTTTCAATTGTCCTACTTGTGGATTTAATATTGATGAGTTTTCAGCATGAGACATGTGATACCAAAATGTTAATTTACATCTTGATGATGACTGAGGAGCTGGTTGAGATCTTAACAGTGCAAAGTCATCTTGACCAGGGTCAGACATAGGTGTCAGAGCTACATAATGTCCTTTTCCTTCTTGCAAGTAAGTATGATCTTCTGAAGGACCTAATTCTGGATCATAGATAGTCATATTAACAATATCCCATACCCATGGTGTATCTAAACTTGCAGAGTAACCACAAGTATTTATCTTATCATCACCATCAGGTGATTCAAATGTACATTGATATCCGCAGTTTTGTTCATCTGAACCATCTGCACAATCTTTGTTGAAATCACAGACCTGTTCTTTTACCAAGCAGTCATCTCCACATTTAAAGAAGCAGGGTGCTTCTGTAGTTGTTGATTTTGGGCATTCTGATGGCTGTAATAATAGATCATCAAGAGCAACAAGCCCTTCTCCAGGTGAATTTGAACTGCCAAAGTCTGCTGTTACAATCATTCTTATTGAGTAATTTGTATTTAGAGAATCTATGTTCAATGAAGCTTGTAGTTGCTTCCATTCTTTTCCTGTTGGTGAGGATGTTGTCAAAAGGTCAACAATCATTCCTTCATTGTCATAAGATTTTGCAGATATCTTCAGTTCTCCTTCATGATCTTCTTTCCATAACCAAAATGAAAAACAATAGCTGCTAGGATTCAACAATGGTGACAAGATTGTTGCAGCTTCATGACTATCCCTACTTTCTGTGTATGTGTAAAAATAATGCCCTGATGGTGATCCTAAAGTATGGTCATTTGATGGACCAGTGCTTCCAGAACTTGGTCCAAGCCCTCTAATCCAATCAATTTGATCAGTGTGATCATTTTCCCAACCACAATAGTCAGATTCAAAATCACATCCCTCAATGAGATTTGTACAATGGGATGTGACACCAACATCGTCCAAAGATATTGATCCATTGTGCTTAAGCACAGCTTCAAAGACCAGTTCAAAACTGTCTGCTTCAGCTAAAGATATTTGTCCTTCTTCCCATTCTCTTTCCTTGAAGGAATTCAATGTCAACAATGGAGGCTCAATGATTTCACTTCCGGGTCCTGCTCTTTTGTAGATATTTAAAGAACCTACATTTGTTGGCCTCATGAAATACCAAAATTGTACACAAGCCGTTTCTGCTGGATATTGGTAGGTGAACAGTCTACCTCTGCTTGATTTAGTCAGATTGCTTGACGCTGCCACAAAGTAATGGCCCTGAGCTGTGCCATATGTATGATCTGAGGTTGGGCCCTCATCTGTGTACTCATTATCTGCAGCAACCCTGTACCAATCAAAATCATCATCTGGATCTTCAGTAAAGTCACATGTACCAGAATTTGAGTCATCTTTACCTTCAAAATTACAATCTGTTATTGTTTCCTTGCATTCTCCTTGATAGTAAACAAGATCATCTAGAGCAATGTCACCTCTATTTCCTCTTCCTGTATAGCCCCTGATTGAGATATATGTCTCATTAGATTTAATGTAAACTTTGCCATGCTTCCAATCTGCTGCAACATTGTATTCTTTTTCCCACAAAACTGTCCAATCAACAGACCCATTTGTGCCTTCCCTGATTTGGAGCTTTTGAACTTCAGTACCATACATAAAGTACCAGAAAGTAAAACATGCACCATCTTTGTATTTGGGCAGTTCAGGACTTCTGATTGTTGCAACAATAGATTCCTCAGATTTTTCAGAATTCATATAAATATATGAACCTTGACTGCTACCAGTTGTATGATCACCACTCGGGCCAGTTGCAAAATTAGGTGTTGAGCCATTTATTCTTATCCAATCAATATTCTTCATATTGGGTTCTTGTGCATTTTGCCATAAACAAAAGTCTGTGTCAAAGTCACAGTTTGCAATCTGAAAAAGGATATTAATATAGTATCATTGGAAAACATAAGACAATAGTAAAATTCAGCAATTTGAAAATTATCCTCATTAATTTGAAACTTACATTTGGAGGAATTGGTGTTGTGATTATGGTTGTGCTTTCAGTGGTTTGAGTTGTTGTTGTAACTTTGCAATTGTTGGAAAATGATATATCATCCACAGCCAAGGCTCTTTTTTCTGTTTCATCATTTTCAGTTGAAACAAGTATTTCAGCTGTTAAACTAAATTCATATGATTGCTGTGCACCTGTTTGGATCCTGTAAATAAGAAATACTCATTCAAGTAGTTATGAATTCTAAAATGTAATTTAGTAAATTATATTTGTACTCACACTTTTTCTAATTTCACCCATACATCCTCTTCACCAGATGTGTCTATCTTGAAAATTTCTATCTGGCCTGAGTCTCCAAGATAATAGCCAGTCAAAGAAGCATTGTTTACTTGCCACATGTTGTACCTAAAGAGAATGACAAGTATAAGTAAATGAATTAATGTAGTGCAAAAATGTCAAATTTATGTATTAGTACACATCGCGCTAAACAATAATAACAGATTATGGGATAAGCATCCCTTTTGAAAAAATCATTTTTCACTTTTTCTAATAATAAAAGTTATGGTTTTAATGCCTTTGTT
>JAOWAT010052789.1:0-11427 GCA_028571025.1 Longipedia americana | reverse complement strand
AAACTTAAAAAACCACATTTTTAGGTGTTTAATACCTCAAATGGGTATCGACAATACAGTAACTCGTATATCATAACCCCCAAACTCCACACGTCGCACTTTATCCCGTATGGTTATGAAAATATCACCTGTGGACACATGTATCGAAAGGTTCCAGTCACCATTCCCTGATTTTTAATTGGCTAGTCCCTGTTTAGCAACACTTATGCTGCCCCAAAATCCGCTATCTTATAAATTCTGAACGATCCCTCTTTACTGATCAGTACATTTCCCGGCTTCAAATCATGATGACATATCCCCTTTTGATACAAATACCAACACCCTTACACCAAGTCCCTGATAATTCCCAGAGCCTCCCGATATTTCATTTTGTTCTTTAATCCAAATTTTTTCATATTACTCTTATTCTCCTCAATTATTTCCTTCAGGCTTCTAACATATGAATGACTCTTACTTTCCACGGCAGTACTCCATGAATATATAGATTCCCTTCTTGTCTTCTGCGTAATCCCTGCTGGCTAACAAATTCGGATGAGAAACCATCTTTCCGATTTTGACCTAATTTTGAATGGCCTTCACATAAAATTCCTTCTAATCTTAATACTCACTGTATTTTTTCATTTTCTTTACCAAATCATCCTTGCGAATGATTTTACATGCCATAGTCAGCTTGGTTTATAAATCTTCGCATATGTACACCGAAGTAGATTATCCATTTCCAATTTTTTTAGTTGATATCTGGTATCTTCCACCAATTATCTCGTATTTTTCCTCCTATTCCATTGTATTAGGATTTTTCCCCCTCAAAAGCATTTGCTTTTCAGTGAAATTATCTCACAAGTCAAATAATAAATCAAATTATAATAATTCTTTGTGATTACTAGTCAAATCAAAGTACTAAAGAAAAGAAACTGCCAATCTGTAGTCAAAGTCACTCTTTTTAATCAATATACCACAATTTTCTCACGAATTCTCCCTAATTAAAATTCCTACTCATGAACCATTAATTATTTTAAAAAGTAAGTTAATCATTATTATATCTTTGATCATTTCATTGGAAAAAAAATAAAGAATGGTGCTTAAAAAATCACTTATTTTTTTCATATTGATATAAAAGAAATGGAGCTCTTCCTTGAACCTGGCACCACTCAAACCCTTCTCATAGAACTCATCACACACTACCTTAAACTCTCCCAGCGTAATAAGGTAAAACTAATCCATCTGTCTTAAGGAGCTATCATCGCTCAAAGAGCTAAAAAGCTCAATATCAATCTACCGTCTCTAATCACATCAACAGGCACCATCATCTAATAACCCCGGGCAATCATCAGTGTCCTCTATTCCATTCTTCCTCAATGGTAGTCATTTTTCCTGGGAAAAACTCCTGAACAACAAAAATAAATAATGGACATATCGGCCCATTTAAAGTAAGACAAACAAATCCGTAAGTATCTCCACAAGCACCTGTAATCCAAAACCTTCTTCATTTCCAATAATCTAACGCATGCAGATTTGTTCATGTTTGTACACCTCTACGATATCATGATTGACTTCACTGATGACCAGAAAAACCAATACCATAATCTCTTCCGTTGGTACAAACATATACAAAACCTGCCATAAATAAAAGAATTTCTGCAGATTAACAACAGGTTCCTGATCCAAGATCCAGAAGTCAAAGTGTCCTTTGTCGCGGAAAAGAAAACTAAGAAAAAAGATAACAAGTAAAAAAAAGAAGATACCGCTGGTGACCTCCAGAAGAAATAAGTCAAAGAAGATGTCAAAGGGAAAAAAATTGAAGTAGCATCGTAGCCGCAGACGGAGGATCATTAAACGCAGGAAAAGAAGAAAAATCTGTAAATACAGATCCCAGGAGAACAAGAGAACAAAAAAGACTGATCATCGTTGCATTTCCCAATTGTTTCTAGTACCAATCGTTTATGCCATTTCATTGCAAATCCCCGTATTTTCTAGAGTACGAAATGATAGCTAGAGGTGGATAAAATATAAAGGTCACTGAGATCACATCTAAAAATCCTTTGCCAGTCTCTTAAACAAACTTTCAGCGGCCATTTTCCTCTTATCATGTTCCATTCCCTCAGTCATTTTTAATGTGGCCATCTATTTCATGATAGATTCAAACTCCAGCATTTAATTTTCCAGTCTTCTTTCCTTCTATTCCTCGTTTATTTATTACTAATCGGATGAAGACTCGTGTTTTTTCTAAATTTGCTTTTCTTTCTGCTATAAATTTTATTCATTAGTCTTTTTTTGCTCTGGGTTGGGACTCTTCTCTCCTGTTCCTTCAACTTCTTACATGCTATCTTTCTTAAAATGCTACTCCTGTCTTTACTCCACTTTCTTCCCAGTAGTTCCATTTTATTTCATTCCGCCTTTCTTGTTAGTTTCTTTTTTTACCATCCCAGTCCAAGGTGTCGTATGCATCAAATCTAGCATTGAAAATATTCCGAATTACTCATAATCCTATTAGCTGTCATTTAGCAATGCATTTTGTTTCCATTCCGGTCTTTTTTATAGAACTCTCTCCAAATCCTCGAATATCACCTCTACAAAATTATTGCACTGATTTATTTTTTCAGCCAGTGGACAGTTGAAATTAAAATTCTCTGCCGTTATATAAATAGGTACGATTAGTGCTCTGGATATTAACCATGTTACGCACATGAGATATCAGAATATGCGATGCTGGTTCATACCTTCCAATTAGCTAGTCAACTATTTGATGACTACCGATTTAATTTCCATTTGTACCCTCTGTGATCATTAGCAATAAATCTACTCCACTCTCACCCATCTTGCCACTGAGTTTCTCCTAATTGGTGGTGTTAATGTTGTTTTTTTGATTTGCAATGTCTCCCAACATACTCTACTACTTCCAGGTCCTTCTATTCACAGCCAACTCGCAAGTATAATACTTATTATCGATTTTCAGAGTATCTGTGGTACCAAGCGTTTATTTTTCTTAGTTTTGATGTTGTTGCTATTCCTGATTTTTCTTGTTTTTGCTGAGTTCTGCAATATGAGACTGGGTGTTTTGGGGAGGGAAGTAGCTTCGAAGCACTTTGTTAACACGATGTGTTACCTGCCATTGCCAACTATGCCAGATTTTCATGGTCTGAAATTATTAGAATTTGAGACATATTCCCGACTATATTTATATTGGTTGAGCATGAATAATTGACAATTCCAGAATTCATCATCTTATTAATATCCTGACGAATTAGAAATTTAAAAAAAATAATATTTCGTATTTAATCAGCATTCATTCCGAGTGAGGATTGGGGGTAAAGTTCCTTGTCTTGGTCAATTTTATCCCGATGTTCTTAAACTTTTGGTCGAAAGCTATTTTTCCTAAACAATTCATGGTCAATACACCAACTATTATTCAAAAAATTAAAAAAATACGGAAACCGATTGACAATAAAACCATCTCTTTCCTATGTTTAAAACCATTATTTTCAGTCAAATTTCTTGAAATTTTCCCAAGAGTAATTACTTTCACGGTGGGATATCTTTTTAAACTTCCCTATCCTTGGACATTGATTGCTTTTCTGACTCCAACATGAATATTCGTAACTGAAAATGCTCCCATGAAATCCCTTCCTTTTCTCAGATTCAATTTTCTCTTTTTGACTACTTTACCCTCACTTTTCATTACCTTATCAACTTTTTATTTCGAGAACCGCTGATTATCCGTGTTACCCTCCTTATTTCATAAATATTCCTCTAATTTAATGCTTATCAACATCAAAACATAGAGATCTGCCCATCAGATTCCCCGGTATTTATTTAAATTGACTTTCAGGAATTGCCAGTGAATTCATGCTTTAATTATCTGACATCAGACTCTCGCTTATAATTAATAATGCTGAAGCCAAGAAAAACTCGCAAAATCAGAAAGACCACCAGTCTTAAGGAACCCTACAATCAGGAAGAGTCAGATGATAAAGTTACTGAATTTCAACAATATTTTAATTCTGTCACCAAACTTATATTACCACTCAGAAAGATCCCCAACCTAGCAAACCCTGAGGCTTACAACAAGATTCTCCATCAAAAACGAGAATAGCTTGGCAACCCAGTCATCCCCTAAAGTCATAAAAAGTACCTTTTCCTTGACCTCGACTAAACTCTCATTCACTCCGGAATTATAAAAACCAATTAGCCCAAAGCTACTAGTCAAAATATAAAATCTGAAAATATAGTTTCAGAGAGTCCACCGAAAACACTTGTTAGTTTCCATGTGAGGCCTTACTGCTTTTAATTTCTTCAAAAGATGTCTGAACTATACACTGTCTATCTCTACACGGCTTCATAGCCTTCTTATGCTTCCAAAATGCTCGAATTTCTCAACAAAAACTCTTAAAAATCGATATCGGGAGTTTATTCTCGAGATCACTGTGTTCAAGTCTCATCTGGACTCTACATAAAAGATCCCCGCATCTTCAACAATATCCATACATAAAACTTTTTTGTTTTGGATAACCACATCGCCAGTTTCTATCCTATCCTAGACAATGGGATCCCTATAACCTCCTATATGGGTGGGAAATAGGATTAGTAGCTGAAATAAGTAGGGAGCTTACTGTCTTTGCTGGCACACATGAAATAAAATGCCTCAGTCGTTATTCAACAACGCTTCATGATTAAACACATCGATTAAGTGGTAAGAAAAAGATAGGAAGAGAGTTTATCTGCACATTCTGCCAACTCCACTCTGTCGAATTCTACATAAGGTGCTCATAGTCGAAGAAAACAAGAGATTATCGAAGAGGAGCTCGAATAGTCAGCCTTCCTAGACTAAGAGTGAGAGTTATGAACGCTTTCTATATTTTATGGTTCTTTTTCATTCTATCTTGAATGTGAAACTAAATATGAATATACTTTGAAAATAAACTCGGACTCCTGTCAATGATCATTGTAAATATGCTTTAAAATTTTCTATTAATTCCTTTATAGTATTAATCGATAACTTTTTCATGGGCAACGCCTAAACTCACAATCCCAATCTTAAAAAATCTCACATCCAAAGGGAGGACTCCAGAAAACATCTCAACCCGATATCAAAAATGCCATAGAATTCAAACTCCAAATTACTGAATAACAAGTCAATGCTGCATTCTCCATCAATCTGATCAGGAAAAGAACGAAATTTGACCATGTAAACTGTTATTCCAGATATCCTAAGAGAAACAGACCCCTCTATCCTTTACAAAATCGAAACAAAAAAAGACCTTTCTGATACGTAACACAACTATTTATCAAAAGTTTTTTCCTCTACAATTCTGAGGAGTATAGCTTTTGATAAGAGTAAGAAACCAGTGAAAAAGAGTACTAAAGTGACGAGATGATTAATTGGTGAAATATACTTCTGTATGCCATGTGAAAAATATACAAACACAGGATCCTCTCCTTTTGAACTTGGAAAATGGACAGTTTTCTATTTCATTTCATCGAAATCTTCCCCTTATTCATGCTATAACTTCGAATTCCATCAGCCATCAAAATTTCCCTCACGGTGATCCTCTCCCATTCCTTCACTTTTAACATCCTTCTAACTAATTGTCTAAAAGAGTAGGAGTATCCCAGTTAAATGTAGCCCTAAGGTTAGCTTTAGTCACCTCCTAGAAATCTATTCAGCCTGAGCTAAAAAACATCCCGATTCAACCTCAAATACAACTCTTTATAGCATCCCTTAGACGGCATTCCACTAATGAGCTCCAACAAAGTCATTCCCAATGCAAACACGTCATCTTCCTACTTCAACATAGGACTCTCCTTACTATAACCTTGTTTCAAATGCTCCATCTGTTGCGGGCTGACAAATGCATCTTATTATTCCAATATTTTCTAGTACGCAGTTATCCCACCTTTTACAAAGGTCGGATCTAATAACTTCCATTTCTGACCTGCCCTTACAATTGATTTTAGTCCTATATCTCCATGGTGAATGGAGTGTTATTTTTTCCAATAATGCAAGGCATCTGCAATGCAATATGTCATGCATGTTAATTATTACTAATTCCATGCCTTCATGGGCAGTTGCTGATTGCTATTTTCATGCGAAACGTTGTTTTTTAGAATTTCATTGTTTTTATTGTTGTCTTTCATATCATGAGTATTTGGATAGCCGAAAAAGCGTTGAGAAAATGGTTCTTACTCCGAGTCACGGTACAAATTCAAATATCTAGTTTGATTTTTTTATAAATCTTGCTCATTCCAATTAGGATTTGTCCTCGTATCCGTACTAGTGTTTCTGAGATTTAAATTAATCCCCTGATTCCCAATGGTGTCCCTGCTAACATAGCTTGCCTATTTTTTTCCAGGAATGAAAGCATAACTATTTACCAACGGTGCAATATTCCCATGAATTCCTGAGCGAGACATATCATCCCATTTGTCTCGAGAGTCAAGGGGATAAGCATTCCTATTTTAGCAGATTCTCCTGTCACCGATGTTCGCCATTACATTCCTGCTGTCATTTCTCACAATATTTCTGGAACCCGACGTCTTCACAGCATTATGACGGGCACTTTTTTCCAAACGATTGCTCATGCTACTTGTTAGCAAAGAATTATCACGCCGGTGTGCCGATTGAATTTGACCTCGCTATCGATCGCCAATTTTTTGCTGAAGTGGTCTCCACTTATCTCTATTGATCTATTTCAGATATGAATCAAAAATGTCATAAAACACCACGAATTGCACCTGCTACTCGCACATTCCCACAATGAAGTTGGTATTTATTTACTAATGTCTTATGTTACCACTGAGATTATTCATGCGATTTCTCATTCTCTGATGATAGACATCGCTGATTCCATTTCCGTTATGAGTATTATCGCCTTAGTAATCATCACACGCACCTACAAAACAGCTATCACCACCTTTGCTCTGAAATACACCCTAAGTTTCTCTCAATTAATACCCCTTGACTCCACAAATGTGGGGATTATTAAAATTGGACCTCTCTCTTACAAACTTAACCATATTTTCGATTGCAACGTTGTCCTTAGTCAAATAGAATGTCGTCTTCAATGGTGTCCTATCCCGAACTGCATCCTTCTAAGCTTGATTACTTTTATTTCTGTTATCTACATTTATATTCAAGGATCTTTAATTTCCCTTAAAAAATGAAGACGAAGACCCCATATTTATTTATCGTTAAACCTCTCTTGTTACTCCTATATTTTAACTAGTTTTTTAAAAAACCTTAACTATCAGTATTTTTAATGGGTAGGCCGTTAATAACCCTCCAAAAAAGTGATGTATCATGATAAAAATACGATGTTGTCAACTCCAAATTTATTAATGTATGCTATTTTGTTCTCATTGGTATTTTAGAATTTTATATAATTAAATGAATGACTCCATTCGGTAGGGTGATAGAAACGAAAAAAAATGTTCTCCGTCATTGGTACACTTTCAAAAAGTATCGTTTGAAAAAGTTCTTCTTCCGTCCCAATTTCTGGTCATTCTGCTTCTAAAACTGCTTTCTCTGTACATCCCTCCAACTCCACTTTTCTCCTATACTTAAGCAACCCCACCAAGCCTACTGTCTCTCTTATCCACTTCAAAGCTATCCTCCAACTCTAAAACGACCCTTTTCCTCATTTTTTCCTTATTTTTTCTCTTCCTATAAAAAGTATACATAGTGGCTACGAATCCCACATGATAACTGAGTACTGTAAAGATAAACTCAATTATATAGTTGTTTGACTGGTTTCCAGCTAACTTGCAAGAGTTTTACTAGCTGCCATCCACTTCAAATAGTATTGTCTATACCAGCGATATCACTGAGCATGCTATGTTTACAGATACCATCACCCACATTGCGGGAAATGGGTCAGATATCATTTATCTTTGGTTGATGGATAATAATGGCACTTTTTATTGAGTGGACTAGGAGGTTTTATTGCTTAGTTTGCTGATGTTGGTCTAACGTTACTTGTTTCTATTGCTTCCTAGTATCTACAATACTGATGCTGATTTTAGCATCAAATCTTTTGACTTTCTTTTATTTTCCTTCGTTAAACCATTATTATTTTCACTTTCATGAACCCCTTCATCTTCGGTCTGTCTTTTTTTGGCATAATCCTTCTACTCCTTTTTTCTATCAATATTCCTGTCCTATCCCTAGCAATTGCTATCAAATCTTCGAATCCTATCCGCAAAAGCATCATTCCCCCCGACATTCCCTTCCATTTCAATTCTAAAGGCCAGCGTCTGTTTCTCTTTCTAAACCCTCTGCTTGTACAGAAAGACACCAAACAACACCGCACTCGTCATTATCCCACCCATATCGATCACTAGAAACCATAACTACTTACACCCGTTCTTTTCCTGAATAACCCTAGTCACAAATAACACCAAGTACAACAAGAAAAAAAATCCGACTAGCACATGAAGAACAATCCTATATAATGTTCCTTTGGGGATAACATTGTACCCCACATAGGCGAAAATCAGTAAGTAGTAATAGCTGGCAAAACTCATCTCCAAATATAGAAGTACCAACGTTGTATGGAACAGAGCATATAGTATATTGCCTAGTCCTATGAGATAACACAGTAGTACATATTAGCGAGGCCAATAGCAGCAATTAAACAAACAGTACAAAACCTATTGAACATCGTGATCCCACTCTCCACATCAGGAACATCTATATCAATGCCCATACTATCAGTATGCTGCTCAGTATCACTTAAATAAGCTTACTATATTTTATTTATTCTACAAATACGTCACACAAAATGATAGGTCTGTATCATTTGGTTCACTTGCAAAGTTGCATGTCAGCAATCCTGGGTGTCCGCTCATCTTCTTAATTTTTACCAATTTGTAGTTTAATTTAGATTGATTTTTTGAAATCTTTGATTAGTCGTGAAGTATTCTCACCTTTTTATGATAAGGAAGATGGATTATAACTTTCTCAAAAGCTGAATTATATACCAATTCTATTTTTATATGTCATACAATGAGTCAGGAATGGTAATCCTGAGCATATTTTCATTTATATAATTTTTCAATTATCACGGATTAAATAATGGAAAGCAGCGAACCAGTCAACGACATTGATAATAATAACCCAAAGGCTCCTCTTAGCAACAAATAATCCAATAAGCACCAATCATCAACAACTAACAGTCCATCAAATAATCCCAGCTTAAAAACTCATGAATCCCAATTTCTCATCGTTATCGGGAAAAAAAACCGTAGATAACTATCTTTATCCCCCACTAAATCTGTAATTGGCCCACAATCTCCCAATGAAAATCTCAATGAAGATGGTTCAGAAGTTGATCGGAAAAATTAACAACAGGATTCTGTTTCTAAACGCGAACAAGAAAACTGTGTCCATTCGAGAAAAAAATCCAGAACAGATGCAGCTTCAATCCATCCTATTAGTCACAGAGGAAAACAACAAAATTTGTTTTAAAAAACTAATAATTCGCCTGTTAACCCTTTACCAGGAACGAGTGATTTCGAAGAAAGGAAATTATACTGGAAGCTTGGTAAAAAATCCAAAATTATTATTGAGTAGGAGTAAATATCACCCAAAAACGCCAAACATTGTAATTAATGTCACAACTAGTGCTCAATTTACTGATTCTTTCGACTACTTATCCCGTATAAAGTAGCCATTCTCCCCTTTTGATATTATGTTCTTTTATTTTTTCGCCAAAATCTACTCTTATAATTTATAATACCATTAAAAATAGGCACATACATCAATAGTTCATTTTTTCTTCTTATTGCCCAGTTTCTTTTGTTGAGTCTCACAGAATTTGATATGTCTTGGCCCTGCAGTCTCATTAAAAGTTCTGCTACAGTAGGGACATTTGATCATACTGGCCTACTGTGCCTCTTTACTAGCTTGTAAAAGCTTTTCGTCTTCCTTGGTCAGTTTTCCCTTCTGACTCTGTTTCAATGCAGCTCTAAACTGCAAGCTTTAAGCCTTCCACTTGGCTGTGTTTTAATTTTTCTTTTCTTTTTACATTTTCTTTTCGATAAGTTACCCTTTTTTGATTAGTTTAGCCTGATCTTTTTCGACCAGTCTATGGGCCTGAGTATTGAACTCTTTCCTTTTCTTTTGGAACACTTTCTTACATATCGCTTAATGTTTTGCCAGCGATTAAGGATTGAATTTACGACCGCACCCCTGCCTACATTCCTGAAATTCCGTAGGATCATACTCAACAATATCAACTTTATTCTACTTGTTAACCTAACGAATTGGTTTCTCCTCATTTGGATTCAAACTGTTACCGTAATCGTTGTTGGCATTGTTGTAGTTTTTGCTGACAGATGTGTTTGGATTGATTGGAGGGTTTTTCCTACTGTTTGTTTATGGTTTCCTTCCAGTTGTGCCAGGGTTGTTGCTCGAAGAGGATGTTCCGATTTTGCTGCTGCTACCGATTTTGGATCCGTAACTGGGTAATTTGTCATCATGTCCCATAGATGGAATTTTCTAGGAAACTCTTTGTGAACTTTTTACACCGTAGGCTCCTGTTCCATATCCTTGTTTTCCCTTTGGAACATTTTAATATTTTGAGATGCTATCTTTTTCCTAGTAATCACGGTCATAATTGTTTGTATTTTTTCTATTTTTGTTATTAGAGCTTCCTGTCCCGTACTGGTGTCCATACTAGTTCTGATAATTGCGTTGTTAGTTACTGCTACCTACATCTATGATAAATCAACTTGAAAAATACGATTTCGACCGATCTGTTCAGATTTGGGATTGTTATACCCGTTGTAGCTTGGACCACCGTTATTAGACATTAAGTTTTTGCTGCCATACTAGAATATGCGAAAGTAATACATTCCCACCGTTTGTATTTGTATAACCGTCCAGCATGTCATCACCATCCAGTCTTTTCTGATTCTTTTGTTTGGATTTCAACAATCTCAACGAACTCTTGATTTAGGATACATCCTGATTTGATACAGAATTGACGTTACCATAGGAATTCTGATTATTATAATAACCCACATTGTTTCCAGATTGACTACCACCCGCAGAATTGGATGGTGTTGAACCCAAAGCCATGTTGCCGGATAATTTGAATACGTTTCCACGAGACATTATTATTTTTTTTCGATTTGCTTGTGTCGAGTAACTTGCTACTTGCAACTTAAAAAAACTATATCGAAAGAAATCGATATTTGTGCTATTTTCATTGTGAAATTATGCAAAAAATGACTGAAATCTCCATAAAACCTCCAAAAGACTCAATAAGTCTGATCCAGACTGATATTGCGAATGTGCAACAAAAAAACAAAACAAAATATAACTACTACTTTTCTCAGTATTCTCCCATTCAACCTCTTAAATTCTCTTTGATCTCCACTTGATTTTTGTTAATGGTCTAATTTCTATTTCCTCTATTCTTGTAGATCTGA
>JAOWAT010052678.1:0-11430 GCA_028571025.1 Longipedia americana | reverse complement strand
TTGATGCTTAAAATTTTCTCACGCGCTTTGCGCGTGAGGCAAATTCTAGGCTAGCAATAATGCTTGTGTGATGCTTACGTATTCGGAAATTGGTAGGCTAGGATGCTTATAGATCAGATGCTTATAAAAAAAGAGTTAACCCATTTTGGTGGGTCCGAATTTAAAGTTGTTTAAATCAGCTGAGATTTGGCGCCCTTTCTGCAGCTGATTTCTCCGTGCCAACCCAAAAAGAGCCATTTTGCTGCAGAAAAGCGGCAAGGAGCACAACACCTCAAATTGCACATTCTATTCTTCCTTCGGGCAGAATGGGCCAAGCATCAAAGTCAAGGCAAATGAACACAAAAAAGAGGACTAAAAGTTGAAAAACTTAATAATAATGCCCATCTCAGAGATAGTCAATAATTTATTTAGAATGAAAAAATTCAAACTTTGTAATAAAATATATGAAAATAAATTTTTCAATGTTTTTTTCTGATTTTTTAGAGAAATTTTGTTGGAATAATGACAAGTTTTCTCTAGAGTGAGTCAATAAAGAGTGTGACGCCTCTTTCTTTTCTTTTGTGTGGCGTTGCGGTGAAAGAGAAGAGAATTTTGTGTGGGTAAATCAGCAGCCAAAAAGAGGAAAGAAGAAGAAGGAGAAAGAGTGAAAAAGAGAAGAAACAGCAAAGAAAGAAGAAACTAGAAAACCTCTAATCACTAAAAACTCATTTAAAATCCAGATTCTTAATGCCTTTTTAAACGCCTGTTTGCGCATTTTGTGAGAATAAGCCTTGGAGGTGATCACTTGTGGCTGTACAGATGGTGATGGAACCTCCCAGTCCACAACAAGTCGGAAGAGAATTTGTGAGGCAATATTACACGCTCCTTAATCAAGCTCCTCTTCACCTTCATCGATTTTACTCCAATAATTCTTCTTTCGTTCACGGACCCGCTCTCTCCTCCGCGGGCCAAGATGGGTCCGGGTCCGCCCCCGCCGCCGCTAACAATGAGTCCGGCGGCCCTTGTCAGCCCGCTTACGGTCAGCAAGAAATCCATCAGCGCATTATGCAACTCAATTTTAGGGATTGCCACGCAAAAATCCGCCAAGTGGACGCCCATGCTACTTTAGGGTCCGGGGTGGTGGTCCAGGTCTCCGGGAAACTGTCCAATAATGGCCAGCCCATGAGAAGATTCGTCCAGACCTTTGTTTTGGCCCCGCAATCCCCAAAGAAGTACTATGTCCATAATGATATCTTTAGGTAAGATCAAGACGAATTTATCCTACTTAAAATGTTTACTAGCACTTTAAAGCATGTTAAAATGTCGAAATTTCACGAAAATTATGTTTGCCAAGGAGAAAAAGAGAACAAAATCATCACCACAGGGCATATCTGACTAAAATTAAGAGTTATATTAACCTCAAATGAAAACTTATTATACATATTGATATTATTAAACACCATAATTAGATTACTTTGCCCTCTACTTGAATAACTTTGACTGTTCAAGGCCAATCTAAAGCATCATAATTTTCAATTTTGCTTAATTGGCAATCATTTTGAACCCAATTGCATCAATTTTAGTACTCCATATGAAATTTGAGGGAAAATAAAACATCTTCCTCTATTTTAGGTATCAAGACGAAGGATTTGCTTCTGAAGAAGAATCCGAAACGCATTCGGTCATCACTCAAGATGGACAACAGAACGAGGATTCCGTTAATGAACAGCAAGTCGGACAACAGCCACCGGCTTACAATAAGCAGCAACAGCAGCAGCCCCACGTTGCACAACAACAACTAGTCAATCCCAATGTGCAGGCTCCCCAGCAGCCGGCTCCTACTTCCTCTGCTCCGCAAAAGGATAACGCCATCAACCGGGAGCTCACTTTGGTCGCAGAAAAGTTGCAACATCACCAGCAACTGCAGCAGCAACAGCAACAACAGCAGCAGCAAGATAATGAGCAGCAACAGGGTGAAATTGTCAACAACAGGATCAATAATGAAATGCAACAGCAAGGTGGAAATTACATGAACGGTTCCAGAAGAGAAGAAAATACTTCCTCTGTTAGTGGGCAACAACAACAGCAGGTTGATGTGACAATGGGAACCGCTGCTGGAAACAAGTATAATGAGGAGGTTAAAACCGAAGCAGTGAAGGAAGAAAAGGCCGAAAATGTTGCTGCTGCACCTCCAACAGCAGGGGCTCAGAATGATCAACAACAAAAGTTGACTCAGGCAATGCAACCTCCCCAGCAAGAGCAACAACAACAACCTCCAGCGCCGGCTCCCGTTTCCAATGCACCTCCGACTTATGCAAATCTGGTGAAGGCTGGACCGACTTCGGGAGGTAATGCAGGTTTGCCTCCATCTGGAATGATGAGTGGACCTCCTGGAGGTTTTGCTCAGAATAAAAGTGGAGGTTCTGGTGTGGATAGCAGAACCAGTAAGGAGTCGACGCCTTTTGGAGGCAAAGGCGGTTATAAGGGGCAAAGACAGAGTGGAAGGTTGTCTCAATCTGGTGGTCCAGGGCCGAGGGGTGGTCCTCCTGATGGTATGATTGAAGGTGAAAGAGGTCCTAGTGGTCCTCCTTCTGAAATTGGAAGTGGTCCACCTGTTGGTCCAAGACGCGGTCCGAGGGACAGTGAAAGTGGCGGGGGTAGGAGTACCATGAGAAGTTCGATGAGTATCGGTCAATATCCGGATACTCAACAAGTCTTCGTGGGAAATTTACCCCACTACTGTAAGGAATCCGATTTGGAGGCCCTGTTCTCCCAGTTTGGGCGCGTGGCAGAAGTGAGGATCAATTCTAAGAGTGCATCCCAAGGCAAAACAACTCCCCAGGGAACCCGTGTGCCCAATTTCGGGTTTGTCGTGTTTGAGGAAGCGGATGCTGTTAAGGAGTGTCTGAGAAGGAAACCGATTTTCTTACCGGATAACCACAGGTTGAATGTCGAGGAGAAGAAAAATCGGTCCCGTTCTGAGACGAGCCAAGGAGGTGGTCCCCCAGGTGGCGAAAGGGGCGAAGGTGGAGACGGTGGCAGACCGGAGAGAGGGGGGCGTAATTCATCAGCAGCTGGTGGGCATATGGCAGAGGGGGCTGCTCCTGTCTCAGGTGGGCAGGGTGGTTTGAGTGGGATGCAATCCAGAGGGCGCGGTCAAGATTCTTCAGGGAGGCAAAATCAAGAAGGAGGGAGGTCTTCAGGACCTCCCAGGGGAGGAAATTCGAACAGAGGAAGAGGAGGTGGAACTTTTAGTGGCGGCGGTGGTCAAAATATAAATCAAGGACAAGGAAAATCACAGACTGGAGGTGGCGGTGGCTCCTATAATAGGAGAAGTTAGAAATCAATAAAAAAAGACGAACAGAGGAAGTAACTTGTTTTTCTATTACTATTATTATTATGTATCATTATCGCTATTAACTCGGAAGGAAACATATTTTTTAGAATTTTAAATGTGATTCAGAATTTTTTCAAAAATAAGGAAAAACATTAAACGAGAATTTGCTTTTCAAAAGAAAATCTCACAAAAATTAGAAAATAAAATTTGGTGATTAATATCGATTGGGAATAATACTTCTAATATTTGAATTTAAACACAAAAAGCGATTTAGTGTTTTGTAATAAAAAAGGAAATTCAAAATGCAGAAAGTGTGCAATAATCATACTTTTAAAACAAAATCAGAAGGTTTAATCATCAAGATTTGAAACAGAAAGAGGTGGATGAAGATAAAACATTGTTTTGTTATAGAAGAACAACTAGTGCTTAGAAAAAGATTAACTACAAATATCAAATCTTAGACACAAGAAAGTAATACAGACATTATTAATAAGAATAACCAAACGTTTTATAATCATATACAGAAGATATTGATAATAATACTTCTATAATAAAGTTGAAAACTAAAACTCGAATTTGAAAGAAATCCACAAAAAATAGTGCGTTAACATCTTTGTATGGAATTAATGTTTTTCATAAAGTGATATTTACTTTAAACGTGGATAACGTGATACTTTTTGACAGCTTAAAAAGTTATTTTTGTTGAACAAGAATAGCCGAATTTTTTCACACACTGAATAGGTTATCTTTGTTATTCCTGAAAAATAGCCTCGTGTCTGTAGGGCGTATCACATTTATTTCTTTTCGTTAGATTGGTTTTTTGTGTGGGTGATTTATATTGATTCACACATTGTGCTATGGGTGTGATTCTGAGCTTGTAAACTTCTAATTGTAACGTGCAACACAATTTGCAACAGAAGTAGTATTCTTGGAAATGTTTTTCACAAATTATTGCGTAAAATGCGTTTGGGTAATCTCCAGAGACTTTCAGGTGGGTTATCAATGGATATCCATTGATTACGCTCCTGAAGGTCTTGGAAAATTACACATTTGTTGCAAGGAAATTTTGTAGCTCAGGATCACATCGTAAAAACATGTCAAATTTAAAATAAAAGCGACCTTATTTAAAAACTAAAATTGAAGTTGATATCGAGTTGTGTTTATAATTATAATGAACAGAAATTCTAAACCCCTTTCTACCACATTTTTATTATTACAAACATTTCTGTGACGAAAAAGGTAGAAATCCTGTCGGTTTGTGTTATGTTTTCCTAAAACAATGTGTCATGAAACTGAAAAATAATGCCGGATTTCTAGGTTTTTTGGCACATTTAAATCTTAAATACCACCGTATGTGCAGTAGCATAAATCTATAGTGTCCAAAATTTGATAGTCCATTTTTGAATAGTCAAAATAAACGCCTATGTAAGTTTGTAGAAACATATTTAAAAAATTGTATTGAATTAAGTTTGCTTTTGTGAGAAGAACAGGATGAGATTGTATAATTCAGTTTCTTTTGGCATCTTAGATTGACTCAAAAATTTTGGACATTTAAGATTTTTGTTACAGTATCTAAAAACAAAAGCTACTACTATCTTCATTCTGACTTATTTTAACTGTACTCTTTAGACATATTAAGAAAAGCTATTACAATTATAGAAATAATGAAAGATTTGATCCTAGAAAAAATGCGACAAAATTACAGAACAGTTGAAAGAAGTATGCCAAATAGCAAGCCACGCTGTGCGAAAGAAAGATTTTGAGAAATGTAAAAGAAGGAAAATAAGTAATAATAAAACTCAATGGCTAAATTTAAACATCAACGTTGTCAAAATTTGTCCAATACATTTCATTCAACTTTGGGTGTGGTCTTGTAAGAATTCATTGTTCACCCTATTCATGAAACTGGTGTAAAATTCAAACATACGCATTTTTAAAATTCCTTGAATTAAACTCTACCGTCTGAACGATATTTGACTTTATTGACAACCATCAAAATCACCATTTATGTTTATCAATTTCCTTTGATTTTATAAGATTACGACTAAATTATGGGAGCTTTTGAAACTGGATAGAGATTCTTTAGTTTCTAAAACAACCCTTACTTTTTTCAGTATCTATCTTCAAATTCAAGAGAACTTTTAATGAATGTAATTGAATACTTCCTCCATTCCAAAATAGATTGTGAATATCTTGTGCTATGTGCAGTTTCGCGGAATAATTTATTTCAATAATTTTGGTAATCATAGAAATAAATTTTTCCCGCGAAACTGAAGACAGCAAAAGATATTCACAATTTATTTTGGAATGGAGGAAGTATGAGAGACTTAGTAGTAAAGCATTGTGCATTTTCTTTTTCTCCTTAATTAAATTTGCGTTTGATGAAAATAACACTTCTTACAAAATCACACCCTTCTTTCTTACTTTCCCGTGAGAGTGTGTGATCGATGTGCTCAGTTAAAGTTCGTTCACAGAAAAAGCAGAAGAGGTAATCTAATGCAGAAAAAAAGGAAAGTTCTGTGAGGCAATCATCTCATCAAAGGAAAATAAAAAGAGCTACTTGGGCAAATGAAAGACAGTTGTAAAAATGAATGAAATAAAGCAATAGGGAGGGTGTAAAAAAGAGGATTTGTATTATCTCCAAAAAAATTTCAGGAGTGATATCAATTGATAACACTCCTGAAAGTCTTTGGAGATTACACATAATAAAACACAAAAATGTTCGTAAATTAGGAAAATTATCTAATCTTACCTCTCACATGGCATTAAATATTATCAAAAAGTTAGTATGACACCGTCCACTTGAAATTGTCTCAACTATAAGTTGAGACAATTTTACGTGGACGGAAAGGTTTGATTTAGGGTGGTAATAATTGTCATTTCTTTCATTATTCTCCTTCATTTCTCTCAAAATCTTTCCACCACGTGTAGTGGTTAATAGTGACTCTGTCTCAAAATGAAATGTGTGCTTTGTGCACATTCTTTTTTGAGACAGAACGATCAAATTCAATTAAAGACTGGATAGTGAATTACAGAATTGGAAGAAACAATTATTCAAAAATTAATTTTGAATTACTAAAATTATGTTGATTACAATTTTTGTAGAAAATATCCAAAATATACGCTTCATTTTTGTATACTATGTAAAAGGCGTTTTGATCAATTTTCTGATTGAAATTTAGAATTTTAATAAAAGTTCTATCACAGCGATTAATTTTTAGAAACCTATGAAATTAAGACATTTATTTTCATTCCTCAAAGAACACTACCCCTGTCCCATAAATTATGGTACGATCTTGTGAAACTAATGTTAGATTTAATCTGTCCACTCGAAATTTCTGGAATAATTAACAGTCAAGCCAATTTAAATTTGACAGAGGGATCCTTTTGTTTTATGGGATTCGGGTAGTCAAAACGGGCAGTCTTGTAATTTTTTTAGAGCTCCTCAGGATTTAAATTTATATTTTCACTTCCTCCATCTCAATCTGAATGAGGAGAATCAATTGATTTTTACATGATTCACCCTTATTTTGAATTAGATTGAAGAAGTATTCCAAATTTTGCCCGAGTTGTTCTGAAACTTTTATACTTTACTTTTGATCTCAAGCTTACACTTAATTAAATTTAGAAATACTTTGATACCAAATTCAATTTACTGATTCATTCAAAAAATAATGGATACTCATTTAAGGCTTTGCACTGCACCTTGGCCATCCAAGCTAAAATTGGAATCTTTTGCTAATCTCAATTTCCGTGAAAATTTGCTGAAAATTTTAAACATGATGCATTGATCTGATAAGTGAATAAAAATTTAGTCTCGCCACTGCTCTTCCTTCTGTTTTGCCTTTGAGCAAAGAGCAGAAAATAGAAAATTAATAAGTAATAATGGGACCCGATTTTTCATCCATTATTAGATCAATTCATTACCAAAGTCAGTAGCAAGGCCTCATTTTAAAGCATAAAATCACCTAACACATTCTCAGATTTCTTTCTCTATTTATCATGAAAATCATTTGAAACATTAGACTGAAATTTTATCATTTTGAAAATTGATCCAAACTCATTTTTACTCCAATTTGAAAAACAGTTTGTTTATTCTTAACCCTTGAATCGAGATTTGTTTGTTTTTGTTGAAACACAAGAATAAGAAATTAAATTAAAGAAACTGAAGAAAATAATAATGATTTTGACACTTAAAATGGGATATTGAAAAGAAGAGAAGATACGATAATACGGTGAATATCGATTTGATTATCACTTCATCTACATTAACTTTTACTTTGCCTTTTCAATGCTCTACTCTTAAATTATATTAGATAAATCGGTATAAAAAATGTTTGCACTTGTATTATCCAATCTTTTTTGAGACCGATGAAGTAGATCCGAGAGTTCTACGAAATTCATTTGAATTTGAAAAAGTGATAGTAATTTAGTTTTGGCCAAATAATGTTCTTCATGAAATTATAAGGAAATTGAAACCAACTTACAAAAATTCATATTGATTGAAAAAATTGTAATATGGATTTTAATGAATTTGTGGCAAAGAAATTATAAAACCAATTTCTTTTTTGAAAATTTTTTCATCACTCAAAAATGAAGTTTAATTTGACACCAAAGCATATTTCATGTGGATGAAGTAATGAGATATATCTATTTATCCTTTTTGTATGTACATGGGAAGTCTTTCCTTCATTTCAATATTCGTTTTATCATGTCAAACTAAACTATTGATGTGTGTTGTTATTTATCTCTTTATTTACTAAACACAATCTGCTTTATTGAAAGCATTACTGAAGAAGACTTACAAAATTGATACCCTATACGTTGCTTGTTGGCTTTCTAAATAGGTCACAGATTGATTGTATGAAATTTTAAGTGCAATTGGGAGCTATGGTTGATAAATTAAAGCCAATATTTTACTGCTAAATTTCAGAAACAACGCATAAGCTCATGAGCATATTTCTGAAATTTTTCAGAATTTTTTCCTTAAAAATGGAAAAAGGCCGGCCACCTTATTAATAGGGACGTTCACAAAGGGTTAACTTTATATCGGTCCCTGTTTAGAATGATCTTCTACGTATAAAAATCCCAAATTTGAAAGAAAAAATTAAAAAAACCTTGTAACTGGCCATAACTGGACGTTTAGAAATTGTATCATAAAGTCTTGAAAATTAGTGTGGTGCTCCCAAATTCATTAAATAGCATTGAAGTAAAAAAATTTCCCTCACTCAAGAACATTAGTATCACGAAAAATCTAATCGTGTAATTTTCAGAGTAGACGAAGTTTTTATCTTGTTTGACGGCCTTTTTTCTGATTATTTGAATGTGTAAATTTAACAGCATTCACTTTCCTTTTGTGACAAAAATTTAAAATCTGCAAGTGACAATCGCTCAATTTGAGCGCTTGATTTTCAAATTCTACAGTTTAGGGGAGTTGAGTCAGTTATGGTAGACCTTTAAATTTTGGGAGAAATAAGCACTTTAAGGAAACTTTTTGAACATATAAGATTAGCCTAAACAGGGACCGAATAAAATCTGGACTAAAATATTGAGATGCGACAGGTCTTATTAATAAGAATCTTTCTTTTTCTTATAGTTCCTAGGCATGAATTTGTCATTGCATTAAACAATGAAAAAAAGTAGAATTCCTAATTGCCTCAATTTACTTTTTTATAGCTATTTTCCAGTCTGAGAATAACACCACCCTTAATTAAATACATAATGAATTGTGTTAAAGGCTTTCTCAACATATGTAAAATGTTGGCGCTTAATTTCATTTTTGAAAAAAAGTTTTTAGAAAATATCTCCTGACATGCTTTGAAAAATTTTGACAGCAAATATAACACACCTAGCAGGAAGGTGAAAAAAGATAGAAAAAAATACACATTAAAAACTGCGAACGTCCATGGCTTGGTTTTACCTCCAGCATTATGGGAACATGCGTCATTTTGCTGGGAAAACTCATCCGAGCCAGATATTCCAGATTCAAAGTCATAAAACGGCCCTAAAATGGGCAAATATGACCACTTTAAGGCTAAAATGGAAGATTTTTTGTTACTGATGATTCAAATTTTCACATGAATCATGTTAAAATATGCATTACTATCCAAAATCTTCAAAATATTTGAAAAAAAATTTTTTCAAAAATTTTTTTTCGAAATTTTTCAAAAAATTTCAAAAAAAAATTTCAAAAAATTTTTTTTTGCAATTTTTTTGAGTGTTTCCGAAAGTAATGCATATTTTAACATGATTCATGTGAAAATTTGAATCATCAGTAACAAATAAATTTCCATTTTAGCCATAAAACATATTTGCCCATTTTAGGGCCATTTTCATCACTTTAAATCTGAAATTTCCGACTCGGATGAGTTTTCCCAGCAAAATGACGCATGTTCCCGTAATGCTGGAGGTAAAACCAAGCCATGGATGTTCGCGGTTTTTAATGGGTATTTTTTTCTATCTTTTTTCACCTTCCTGCTAGGTGTGTTAGGATATCTTATATATTGTGAAGCCAAAATTACATAAAAAAGCCCCAAAGTTTTCTGTTTTCTGTTAAACAAGCCCAAAAAGTGCTGCACTCGCGGTTACATAGCAGGTATAGCAAAATATCTAAACAGATCATTCTTCGTGTAAAAAAACTTCAAAAAACTTCAAGAATGTCCAAAACATCAAAAATGCTAAAAATGTCAAAAACATCAAAGAGACAAATAACCAAATTCAATAAAAAAAATTGAAAAAAGCAGATAGACAAGCGGTTACAAAGTACACGGCTCGTAAATAGTATGAAGTTTCCCTATTTTTAAGTGGAATGAAAAATTAACACCCTCATTTCTAAATTTTGCAATTGTTCCTCAGATTGAAAATCCATTGGGATTAAATAAGATTTCATAAAATAATTATGAACATTTCCTTATTCTTTTCATTTGGTGCTATTCACCTTATATCTGTATTTTTAAATAATTCAAGGGTGCTATTCGCCCCGTTTGACTGTAATAAGTTTTAATGAGTGATGATGTGGCGGCCTCCATCAATCTTACTTTCAACTGATAAAAGATTTTGATTACGACAGAGAAGATCCTTTTTTTGCTGCTGAATGAAAAAGGCAACAATAATTTGCTTTCACGAAAGCACAATCAACTTTTTGTTTTTCTTTATTCTATTTTTTGTCCTCTGCATTTTTTTCGGGAATTTTGTTAACCAGACTTATAATTAAGGCTAACTATTATGAGCAATTGCACCTAAAACTAAAGTTCCATGATTGACAAGAAAAACGAGAAGGAGAAGAAGAAGGGGTGGTGGTTGTGGAACAATATATATAGGACTCATTTAAATAATTTTCATTTCTACAGTCGATAAAATAAAGAATCCCAGCATATTTTCTGTTTGCAAAAAGATTGTAAAATTACATTTTGCTTAAAACTTAAAAGCATGAAACGATGGCGCTTAATGTCTTCGTAGAAAAAATGAATGACAAAAACAAGAGTCATTCGTGAAAATATTTTTGTTTTCATCAAAAGTAATCTTTTTTTTCATAATCAAAGTTTGAACTTCTGACTGCAATTTCTCTACTTCTTAAACAGAAACTTGTAAAAGTTTTTTACGAGATATATATTCCGGAAAATGCATTTAACTTCTTCATTCTTCATGGTCGAATTTCGCCCCGGGATTTTAAAAAAGTTTTCACAGCTATGGTGTCTTTTGGGGAGAAAGTTTGATTCGGATATCTTGCTTTACTTTTGTTTTAGAATAAGTTGGGTGCAAATCTGAATTTTAGCTGCCGCCTTTTCTTGACTAGTTTTTAGGAAAGTTAAACACCTACAATATTTTGTAAGAAGTAGTATATTTGGTACTAAATTAAGAAAAAAATACTCATTGAATCAATCCATTTTCTGAACAAAAAAAACTTAGTGTTGGTTAGAGCAAGATGACGAGGAATTTTAGAGTGCATCTCCTTGAGCAGAACCACCATAAATAACTAAATTTAGACAAATATTTAAATTTTCCTCGTGACAATTTGACTATATCAGGTGATTTTAAAGTTGAGATTTGATGAGCAATGTCTTTTTGTTATAATTCAAGAACTACCCTTACACATGTGAAATGAAAGCTCAAAT
>JAOWAT010052567.1:0-11432 GCA_028571025.1 Longipedia americana | reverse complement strand
AAATCGCAAAAAATTGAAAAAATCATGACAAATTGGCCTTTTTTGATGATATTTTGATGATTTTTTCACTTTTTTGCAATTTTTTCAAAATTTTACTACAATAAGGTCAAATGTCGGTCCTGAAATCAAAAATATTCATCCCAAGACACATTTTAAAGAAGTTAGAAAAAAATTCGACGAATTTTCAACCTTCCGGGAAAGTCCAACTTTTACTTCTATGGAGGTCATTTTTGGCAACTTGACAGAGGAAGTACTGAAAATTCATAGTAATAAAAGTTCAAAAATTTTCATGTTTTTATAATTTATGGATATTCTGCTTTTAAATACCCAAAAATTAAAAAAATTGAAAATTTTTTGCAAATCTTCTCTGATATGGGCCGCTTGTCTTTTGCCAACATTTTCCCGAAACTGAGGGTCAATTTTTTGTGAAACAGCAAAAAATCATGAATCTGAGTAATACTGTCTGGGTTAAAGATCACAATAACTACATTTTATCAATATATACTTAGTCTTTATTCGCAAATTTTCTGAGAAATACGAAGTTAATTTTTAAGGTGAAACATAATTTTGCCAAATTCAAAAATGCGAGAAACTGAGAGTTTTTTTATGTCATTTTGAACTCAAAATTGAACAAAATTGATGATTTGGCAGCAATTTTCACGTAAATTCAAGAAAAGCAAAGAAAAATTTCCAAAAAAACTCGGTAATTTTCCTGAACGGCCTAAAAATCGTGAAACTGAACTAAAATTTCCCCGATTATGCAAAATACGAGAAAGAGAGAGTGTGTGTTTTGTATTTATGCTTAAAATTCTAACTTGTACATTTCAGGTCAGGCTGCTTCTAGCGGGGCTGGCAATGCCAAACCGTCCACCACTCAACAGTCCAACATCATGTTCGTGCGCGGAGAAACCCAATCCAAAGCGGTGGAAGAAGCGGAAAACGCGGCCAAGACTGTCAATCCAGATGAAATTGATATCGACGACGATGATGATAGTGATGAGAACGACGATAATGAAGAGGAAGGAGACGGCAGTGGTGTCAATCCGGATGAAATTGATATCAACGATGATGATGATAGTGACGATAATGAAGAGGAAGGAGAAGGCAGTGCTGTCAATCCAGATGATTTCTATTTCGACGATGATGATGATAGTGACGGGGACGACGAAGGCAGTGCTGGGAAGATGGTGGAGAAACAAGCTGTGCCCAGTCAAGTGTTTGGTAGTCTCATAAAGGACGATGACGACGATGATTAAACAGTGTTTTTGCTATACCTATTCTCGGTTCTATTCCTTTGTATGTGCTTACTGAAAACAAGTGAGACATGGCGACAAGAACAGATTGCAAATTTTCAAGCATGATTTTAAAGGGTAACAATAATCATCTTTATCAAAGTTTGATTTTAATTTTGTAAATTGCATTCATATTTTTCATTTGAATTAAAAAACTCCATTATTAATCAACGTTTTATGTGCGAAATTAATCCCATAAAAACACCAATCCTATTTTGTCGAAATGGGAATTTTTCCTAATCAAGAGAAACTTTAATCATTTTTTGGTAAATAATGTAGAGAGATTTTGAATTTAAAAAATGAAAAAAATATTTTTAGGGAAATTAAGCAAATAAAAATTTTATAAAGGCTGTATTAAATTAACAAAGTCTATCTAAAATTGTCGAATTGACAGTTTGTTACCCCTTTTATTGGGTTCGAGATTGGGAGAAAATAATTAAGGATAGTACAAGACAATTGAGCCTCAAACTTTCTGTCAATGTTTCTATGGCAACGTTGCTTTGTCGACAAAAATAAGAAATTTTCAGGAAAGTTTGTGGCGCTAATACACTCAATAAACAAAAAACTTTCTTCAAAATTTAAAATTAACTCAGTCGAATTCGGATACACAACTCTTTTTTTATAAGCATTAATTTTATAAGCATCCTAACTTAAAGGGAGGGTGAAGTCAAAATTCATGTTTGGCTAAAATGAAAGAATAGCATCTGAAAGTAACAAAGACACCTAACAAAATTTTTTCACCCCATATGAAACCTGATTAAACTCAATTTTTATTCCAAATTACTTTTTGAATTGTTAAGGATTTATTACACACCCTAGTAATCAGAAACAAATAATAAATAATTTTACGGGAAATCATAGCCGGCAATAAAATAATGTTGTGTCCCTGCTTTTAGTATTTTGCCAGATTCATTTTCAATGCATTAATTTCCCCAAATTTTAAATTTCTCAGCAACATCAAACTAAAAATTCAAACAGTAATTTTGAACAAAAAACGTGTTAAACCCATGTTGGTATGGGTCAAATGAATTTTCTTTTTTATGATTTTCTTACTAAAAGATGCTATTCTTTCATATGAGCTAAACTTATTTTTTGACTTCACCCTCCCTTTAAGCATGCCAATTGTTTTTGGGAAAGTTTCTCATTGATTTTGATCACGATGGAAGTACTAATCCATCCCGTTGAAACTGGTCAAACGCAGAAACTATTAAAATCACCCTCTTGCACACCAAATTTCCTCTAACTTCCAGACAGGTGAGGTAAAATCTGGAGGATGTCTAGTCTTGGAAAATTAACTTCCTCTCTTATTTTCATAGTTTCCACGTTTCGCTAATTTCAACGGGACGGAGTAATATCACTTTGTATTTGTTTGAGCACTCAAGTACACACTGTATGTTCGAGTGTAGAAATTGATAAATAGTTGACTTGCAAAAACTATGTTGGAGATTTGGTCCCATGCATCTTGCCACAAATTATTAAATAAACCAGGTTATTGGCATTAAGTCCCAAAATTAAACAGAAACAAGAAATTTTTAAGCTTTTTCAGAATCTTCAAAAAATAATTGTAGACCATTGTTTCAATATTTAGTCATTTAATGATTCAATATACAGCTTTGCTTATTTAAGCTAAAATTTTGATTTTAACCTGATCCACGCCGACGAAAAAAAATTGTCTTTCACTATTTTGACCAGAGGATGCTTGAAAATAAGAAAATTTTACGGTAAAATACATAAGATTCATCCAAAAGGCAGAGAAACGGACGTTACTTGTATAATTTTCAACGGAAATTCAATTTAGATATCAAAATATTTGCCAATCGACTGATAATAATTTCCATAGAGCAAAGGAAGCTATTTGATGTCCAAATTTGTTTGGCGTGGATTGGGTTCAAGAAAATTTCGCAAAATATTGCCCGGTAGCATCTTTTTAGCAACCATTTTGGCAATGAGCAACAACTCCATCTTCATTTTTTCGTTTTCTGCGACATTGATTGACTTTAAATGACTTAATTCCGAGAATTAGCCATGATTTGAATATCAATTTAGCTCCATTTTCCAATAAATAATCTCGGAATGGTTTTCTCGAATGCTTTTAAGGCAATGTTGTTTCAAAATGTAAATATGAATTCTGTCATAAATAATGAGAGACGTTCTTCTGTCTCTCTCTCATCTCTGTTGATGAAAATTGGAGGTGCTGCATATGATCATATCACATCATACACATATCATGAGGAGGGAGCCCAACCCAATCTTTTTCGGACTCAAGGTTAAATTTATCCCTTCTATCTCTCAATTCTCTTTTTCATCTTTACTTCTGTCTTCAGCTGAAGACATACATAAGACATTAGAGAGAAAGAGAGAGACATAGGTGACTGCTCAGGCTTATTTTTTCACCATTTTTAGACCACCCCTGGATCTATAAATCTCGTATTTTTTGAGTTTATCCATTTTTCAAATTGAGTTTTTTCATTTTTAAATTGAGTTTTTGAAAAATTAGAATTGAATATTGTAATATTTTGATAAAAATTGTCAAATATCACTAAAAATAGACAAACATTTCCCAAAATAATGCTTAATTTTTCAGAATTTTAGATACCATGAGTTTCTAAAATCTCGTATTTTTGAGTTTTCAGGTTTTCAAATTGATTTTTTGAGAAAAATTGAAATTGAGTTTTTGATCATTTCGTGAAAAAATAAGCCTGCTGTTCAGAGACTGCATAAGAACAAGAGAGAGATAGAAGAGACACAAGATCAAAATGACCTTTCAGCCCCTTTCTGGAGAGGAGTGCCAATCTTAAAAACATTTAAATTCTTCCAAATTTCTTCATTTTCCCCAATTTTGATTGACATTTTGATGGCACTTCCTCGATCAACGACGGAAAATATCTTTTTCTTACCTGATGCAGAGCGGTTAATCCGTCAATATTAGCGGTATCGATATCCGCTCCCCTCTCCACTAATTTTGCCACTTCGTCTTTATCGGCGGCCGCACACGCCGCCAGAAAGACGCACCCGTCCGTGAATTGAATCTTTCGCGATTTCCGTTTGGGCTCCGAGGGTTCTTTGCTCGTTTCGCTCTCCTGCCAACGCTTTAATTGCTCGGCGCGTTTGAACAACGCCGAGTTGCTACGACTTTCGATAGACATCGCGCCGACTGCCGCCGATCACGAACGGCACTCGCGGCAAAATCACTAATAGCGCCGAGCGGGCTATGTCACTACTGCATAAGGATTTTATTTATTTAGTAAAATTTTCATTTTGGATCACTTTTCATTTTTGTGAGAGAGAGAGACTTTTGGCTGCACGAATCTCTTCTCTCTCTTTCACTTTGAACAGATCACTTTCAGCTGAGATGGACGGACCAACAAGACTGAATTGAAGGGGCAGAAGAAAGAAGACTCCATCAGCAAGCACAGCAGGGCAGGCTATTTTTGAGCACATTTTACGTTTGTTAAAAACACGTAAAATCTTGTACACTCAATGTTTTTTATATATATAAGAACATCCAAATTTCGACTGAGCCTCAGACTCTATTTAGTGAAAAAAAAGCCTGTGCTGTAGTAAATTTTCTTAATTTTCAAAGCATTTGAGGCTCGATGTTCTTGTAAAAAATATTGAGTGTATTTGTAAGTTTTTGCATTTTTGGAGCTGAGTTTTTGAAAAATTTTGGTCATTTTTGCAAATTTTACTACATAAGCATTTTTCCGGACCTGAGTTTTTTGAAAAATTTCCGAGTTTTTCGCGACAAAATTGAGTTTTTGACCGATTTTGGGCCTGAGTTTCTCAAACATTTTGCGAAAAAAATCCTGACATTGTGGTGAAGTGAGTGGAAACACTCACAAAAATTGAAACAGTCATGAAATAGGGGAAAGTATACTTAGGATTGCTATTGTTTTCTTCAAATTTTTAGGGACCTATTATTTCATCACCTCCTTAAGATTTTGATTTTTTCATAAATTCTGTAATTTTTAAAGACTTTCTTGAGTGTAAAGAATATATTTTGGTAGTGCACATTCCTGAAAGTCTTTGGAGATTACGTATTCTTTTTTGTTATTTATCAGTCCCATGTCTCAACTCTCACTAGTAGACTGTTTCATGGGGGTCCAAAATTCAGGCGGGGCCCAACTTATCTTACAGATCTTTATCCGCAGATTCTAAAAATATCCTTACTTTTTTATTGGTTGCCTCTAGGCCTAGCAACCTGCGATTTAAATTTACTACATAAATCCAAAATTTCCATGTTATTTATTTTGCGGAATTTATTTTCCCAAATTATTAATAGCATAAATCACTCCAGGGTAGACAATAAAATTAGGAATTGATACCAAAGTAAGAATGGCTGGTTGCTTGGTCAGAAAACACTTTTTGGAAAAAAGTAAACCCATTTTTTAAATCTACAGCTTTATAAGATAAGTTGGGTCCCATTATGAACTTCGAAAAAAAAAATTTCAAGAAACGATTTGAGCAAGATTTTGGGACATTTTGTCTTCTATTGTGAGAAAAATTGAAAATTTTTGTCAAAAAGCCTTTCTTCAAATCTTGATATTTCTCATTTTGGCACCGTTGTTCGTCATGCAACCAACATCTAGACGATCTCTTCAATGTAAGATCAACAATAAGAAGCTCTGAAAAGGAAGGCTTTATAACAAAAGACCAGGAATTGTACTTTGCAAATTATTATTCAAGAAAATCAGCGAAGCAAACAAATGGATGCCAAAGGGGAGCACCATGGTAAAGTGAAAATAAGTAATTTAGTAATTTTTTAATAAGCCAGCCTTTTTTTGACAAATTTTTTCCGAAACTGAGCGCTGAATTTTTCCAAAAACTGAGCAAAATTCGCAAAACCACGAAATACGAGATTTTTAGATTTTTGAAAGTCAACTTTTGGGAGGTAAGATTACCATTTTTGGCTAAATTTTGCCAAAAATTTACCAAAAAAGTCAATCTTAAGAAAAATGTTTTAAAAGCTAAGCATTTTAACAAGAAGTGAGAAATTTTTCTTCTAAACTGAGCTCTGAAAAACGCCAAAACCGCGAAATACGAAATTTTTCCCTGTTTGACTAAGGGGAAAATTCGTCAAAAAAAGCCTGTAGGCATAATCTCAATAATTCATGCACACTAAAGTACAGCAAGTATCGATGCAGCCTTTTCTGCAAAAATGTTTTAAAAAACTTGGAAAATTTTCCAAAAACTCAGATCCTAAAAATGTTTATCTTGTGAAATTTGTAAGATATGGCCAATTTTTTTGCAATGCTCAGCTGAAAAAACGCAAAAAATCAGATCTAAAAATTTAAAAAAAGCCTGCACTTGCTTTATATATCAGTTATTTTACATTTTTACTGATGAGCCTCAAAATTAGCACTCTTCATTTGCATTAGCTCACTTAGTTGTGCTTTATTGAAACGTCTTCAGGAATAATTTAATCAACTCCTTGAAAAGGATTCCTATTTATTAAAAGTACATTTGAAAGAGCTTTAAAAACAATATCAATTCAATCTCAGTAAGTGTACAAAACGAGCATAAAAGAAGCATAATTTCATTCAAATATATATCTTCCTTTTATTTTCTCCCTTTACAGCTTGCAAAAGGATAATACTTTTTTACAGAATAATGAATTTATTGTCAAAGCTCAAGGCTCTTTTTTAAAGAAGGGAATTTTGTGCTTTATGGTTTAAAGGTGAATTATCAAAAAAAAGAGCCACTGGATCATTTTATAATTCAAAAGAAGAAAAGACAACTTATATAAATGCAAAACTTAATATGAAAATTCAAATCAAACTTTATGCTATCAAGAAAACAGGGATTGTAAACTAGAATGTTTAGAAAGTTAAAATTTAATACGATCCTAGATCAAAATTTAAAAGTTTATAAATTTCATCAGAAAGATTAATCCTTTGTCAAAATTAAATGATAATTTATCTAATTTAAATATTAATAATGACAATTCTCAGAATGTGAGTACCAGGTTTGCATGAAAAAATGGTTTATTTATTTAATCATTACATTTAATTGAAATTCACTTTCTTTACCAAGACGGAGAAATTTTCAGAAACATGTAATATTTTAAAGAATTTAGAAATAAAGAAAGTGCCCTATATTTCAGTATATGCAATTATGCAGTATACTGTAATATAGATGACAACATTGTTTCAAAATTCTGGGCTATTTACCCTCAGAGCTACTTATCTCACCCAACGTAACTGCACATAAACAAATTTTTGAAAGATTATTTCACTAACAAATTATTCAACGAAATATTTGAATGGCATTTCAATTTTGAAGGAGCGATAACCTTTTACTGTAAAAGTTGTGTCAAAATGTAATTGAAAAAGAAATTTGTTGTCACATTATAATTACGTAAGACCTTGACACATTTTGAATATAATAACATGAATCTTTCTGAATTGTAAGTGCACTAATACTGCAGGCTTTTTTCCCAAGAAATTTCAAAACTTAGCGTCGATTTTTCGCCAAAAACTGAGTGAAACCGCGAAAACTCAGAAATACGAAAATTTTAGATTTTGCAACAACTAAAACTGATAAAAATGTCCTGAATAGTGTTCTTTTATTGCATATTTCAACTGAAAATCGACTAATTAAAGAAAAAATTAGCCTCTTTGTATCTCTAAATTTACTTTTTGGACCATTTCTCAATACAAAAGTTACTTTTTTGACTAATTTCTTCTACAAATCGCGACTTTCGAAAGAAATTTTCCAAAAACACAAATTTTTCAAAACTGAACAATTTGTCTTCCAAAACTGAGCCAAAAATCCAAAAACTGAGCCCAAAAAATCCAAAAACTCGCAAATACGAAAATTATAGATTTTTGACTAATCTAAAACGTGGGAAAAAAGCCTGTACTGATATAATCAGATGAGATATTTTTAGATGATACAATGAAGTTCTCAAATCATAATATTATTGTAGAGCACGTCCCTTTGAGTAGGGCCACCAGGAAAAACTAATAGATGATAAATTTCACCTTTTACTTAATAATAAGAATAGTTTATCATCAATTAGTTTCTCCTGATCCTGGTGGCCCTACTCAAAGGGATATACGCTATAAAATGTATTCCAATACACTGGCATGCTTTATTTCTGACTGAAATATTCATTATGGCTATTTCAATACAATTTTTACGAAGATTTTTTTGGAAATTCAAAAATTACACTAGAATTGATGTTTATCTCTCAGCTTACGGTGTGGCTGAACCCACTATACTTTTACTTTCTATCACACTAAACTTCTGAAATATCCATGCATGGCTATGGATACCATTCAAGTTAAATGCATTTAAAATGTGATGATATATAACTCCTCTTTAGCAAACTCACACCACGAACAATGTGCAGACATTTTTGGCTATGCTCAACTAAATTAACAATTAAGCCCTCACTTCATCACTTATTCAAATTTATCCTTCAATAGAAAAAGAATTTGGATTTGGATTTGGTTTCTTTTATCTTTGAATCTATTCATACTTTTAAAGTCAAGTGTTTATAAACCTCCTTAAATTCAATTATATTTCAATGCAAGTTGTGGAATCATTTAATAAAACTTGTTGAGTTCTGTCTTCAGAACAACGAATTTTAAGCTACTGTCATTCAAATTTTAATGTAATTGCCGATATATTCTGAAAGAGCATGATCCTTATCAAAATCATATATGTCATTTACAAAATTGTGCGAGGTATACAAACATGAGAGAAATAGCAAAATTGTAAATTCCCTGACTTTTGAAAAAGAATTCTGAAATTAATTTTCTTGATATCCGAAAAGTAAAAAAATATAAATGACATATATGATTTTGATGAGGATCATGCTCTTTCAGAATATATCGGCAATTACATTAAAATTCCTTCAGAGCCAGATGTAATATTGATGTTCTAAATCTTTAGTACATTACAGGTTTCATGAAATATTTTTGTACATTCAAGAAATTTTTTCACATTATAAAAGTATTTGTTTGCTATGGGATAAACATATTTGGAGACTGTGTGAATTACTGAAGATGAGTCTTTGACTTTGCATGGGAGCTTTTTACAGATATCAACACTTGCAAGTAAGGAGATAAAAAACACTACAATGAATAATCGACGTTTTCAAATTCAACCAACAACCCCCTAGTTGTTGTTCAATGCCAAAAGTTCACCTTGTAATTAAATGGAATTTTATTTTTTGTCATAATGGGTTCACGAAAGGTACGTCGTTTATAGAAGCAATTTGTACTTTTTGGGTCATTTTACTACATAACAAGAGGGGGCTTTCGTGAACCCATGAAAGCAAAAAATAAAATTATATCTAATTACAGGATGATCTTTTCGTACATAAGAGAATTTTTTTGGCCTTGTTTGGAAAATTCAAGACCCTTCGACTTTTTTACATCCTTATTGCAAGTCAACATGCATGTACAAACCAAAAATGCAATCAGGAATTTTTCAATGGATTTTAAATCCAGTTTGTTCAGATTTTACAAAAACTCCACTTTTAACAATTTGTGAAAAAGAAAGCGAAAAATTGGCAAGTGATTTATTTTAATCCAAAACTTTTTTCCAAACATAGTCTTTGGTCTGAAATGAGAAGTTTCAAAAATCTTTCAAGTATAGTAAAAGTTCCAAGGAGTGAAGATTATGAAAAGATGAGAATTTGTTTCAGCCTTAAAACAGTGAACGTGGTTTTTCCAAATCTTAAAATTCCTGTCTGTATTTTTTTGTGATTTGGAGATAAACCCTTGAAAATCGAAGACAAGAGATGAATTTTAATAGGATCCTCTCATTATTCTCATATTATGTGCAAAAGCAAAAGCAAGAACCAAATGTGCAGTAGTTTGTGCAAGTGATAATTAAAACAGGTTTATCCAAATCACTTTTGAGGGTACCCAATGACTTTTCAGTCTGAAGCTAAATTTTGTTCATGCAAATATATAGTTTATTATGAAACCCTCTGAAACATATGTGCAATGCAATGAAGTAATTAAAGTAATAAATTATGATAATCTATGTAGATAATTGAAAAATAAGTGAAAATTTCTAAATTTAACGAAAAATCAGCAAATTGAAATTATGTAAAAAAAATAGCTAAAACATTTAGTAACCCTGCCTTCTAAGGAAAAAAGTGAATTTACAATGCATTGGGCTTTATCAACAATCTTTATATTTCTGAATGAAGATTAAAGCATAAATGAGGCGTCCCAGTGGATTTTAAGTCTGAGAAAATATTTGAAAAATTGAGAAAATCGCATTTTACTTTTTCATTTTACTTCATAAAACAGGAAAATTTGGACTTTGTTTCTTCAAAGGCGCACTTTTTGGACACTTTCTGAGTCTGAAATTTTGCACAAGGCTTCAGAATTTGCCATAGAATTATATGAACAACCTCTTAAAATTTGAAAAAAATTGCCTCAGACTGAAAATCCGCTGGAGCGCCTCAAATAAGACAACTGAAGACAAGATCCTTTTGGGAAAACGGTGAAAACATTTTGTATTTTTGGTTGTCTTGTCACATGTGGTAGAAGAAGCCTATCCTTAATTGTGTGACAAAAATCACTTAAAAGAATCTTGATTTGTCTTTTCTGCAAACCATCCTACTGTGCACTTTCAGAATGACTGTTTCACCTGTGTATTTCACCCGATGTGATAAATTTTCCGGAAAAGAGAATTAATATTCAATCTTCTCAAAGTTTAATTTGTTTTATTTGGACCAGAGGAAGTTACAATAACCAGAAAACCCAATCACGACAAGCTCAATGTTTTTTCCGGCCCGGTTGAAAAAAATCACAAATTTCGACACAGGTTTCCTTTTGTCTTGAATTTGGTTAATATTTGCAACTTCCACAATTTGTACCATAGGATCTTTTGAGACGTACTTTTGGCAAAGATGAGTTCTTACCATAAAAGAAAAGCCAGCTAGATGCCACAAAAACACAATGAAAGTGCTATTCAATACCGATTTTGGGTTTTGGCAATGTTTTCAAAGCAGCACGTTTTCATTACACTTTTTTGTTGGAGTTAAAGAAGAAAAATGCGGGCACTTTCAAACACGTTTTGAAAAAACCCAGGGACCAAAATCTGGCAAAAGCTCATTCCCCCCCCCCAAAAAAAAGACTCGTAAATTTTTGGAAAACCCGGGTCCTAGAAATT
>JAOWAT010052456.1:0-11434 GCA_028571025.1 Longipedia americana | reverse complement strand
GATCCGGGTGATATCTACGGAAGTGGGATGCCTCAATAAGCCACTTAAGTTAAGCAAAAAAATAAAATAGTTCTTCCTCCCATAGCTGCAAAAGGAAACCAGGTTGTTAACGACATGGGAGGAGATTGACTAGCATTTAAATCAACCTTAGGGAGATATTACAAATCAATAGTTATGATATGATTCTATTATTTAATGATTTCCCAAAATAATGAAATCCAAATCTATACGATCATTAGCAAGCAAGCTTTTTGTGAAAAGAACTTATGGCTGCTGAAACTCCTTGAACTATGCTAAATGGGGGCATAATATCCAAGTTAAAGATATCCTTTCCAACTTTTCCGAAAATCATGAAGTCCTTGTCAGATTTTTACTTTTATATCAAAAAATTTTTAACACTCGAATGAGTGGCTCTTCCTTTAAAATTCAATACGTAAGCTCCCAGACCTTTATTCCACTTAGGAGCTCGATTGGAAAATTTTTCAAGTTTTAATTATGATTTCTTATTCAAGTTTTACAATGATTTTCCATCGAAACTTTCTTATTTCGGAATGAATATTGACATTTTTCGAGGTCCTTTTAAACCTAAGATATTAATATCGTAGTTAATCGTAATGAGTGTTTGGTTTTCAAGTGCATTTTAGCTTATTATGTTCATGCATTTAAATTAAGTTCCGAAAAAGTTTGACTCAAGAACCGCAATTTTGCACATCTAAGGCTTCGGAGTAGATTTTTTTTTCAAAAAAGAATAATGACCATTTTATTCTTTGACTGTTAGAATTAGTTTCAGAAGATTTGCATCGTACAATTTGTATTCATATTTTCCATTTATCGACTTGTCTCTTCTAATAATGCATCGACATACATTTCCTTAAGGAATGGATACAGTTAGAAAATCTGACCCTTCTCTATCAAAAAAATTTTCGTTGAGAATATTTACCATATCAAAAGCTTCCTAATCTTCTTTTGATAATGCTATATCTTATTCCAAATCCGACTGATTATCATCGAATTAAGACAGAATGAAACCTTTTTTTTGACTTATTTTCACCTAATTTTGCTTTTATCTGCAAATAACGGGTAATAGTACCTCATTTTGTGGGCTGTTAATTCAGTTTTTATAGGTAAGGACCCCTCTTAATATTAACTTTCTGAGGAATTATCACTGAATTCAAGTAAAAAGCTTTTTTTGTCTTTAGCATTCGAAATGTTTTTAATCGAATTACTCATCCGCTGAGTAGTATTTTGTCTATTTTCGACTAAATTTTCTGTTTATTCTCTTAGAATTTGTCGGTCATGAGCGCATATTTAGGCCCTATCAGTCTACGATTTATCTTAATCGCTCATCATTTTTTGTTGTAATAGACCACTGCGTTTACAATTACTTGAAAGGTTTTATAACTTTTTTAACCTACATTCTGATTGGTTTTGCTACTATAATTCCGAGTCTGATGAAGTTTCAAAGTTTAAAAATATGTTTTTTTTATTCGAAACTTTCGAAGTTCGCTTTTATTCAACAGTATTGCTCAATTCCTAAATTTATTGCTCCTTGTTTGGTTTATTAATATCAAGGACAATGGGAACAGCTTCTATTTTATTTATTTTGGGTTTTAGTGCTTTACTACTCTTAGACGACTATTTCTTTGCGACATTTGGCGACATTTTTTTATTAGTAAGATCGTTAAACGGTATTTTCTATTTTTTGCGAGTCTTTTTCTCCATATTTTAGTACTATGGTTGTTGACTATCATCATTGAATATTGTGTTTGGGACAAATTTACCTGAGGGCTCGAAAGTCATGTTCTATAAACTGTTTTCGATTATAAAATTCGCAAGAAATAATGGTTTGGGGGGTTCACAATTATAAATAAATTAAAAGTCTTAGAAACTACGAAAATACTTATCAAATGGATCTGCTTTTTAATTTTTGGGTGTTCGATAATCGATGGCTGTTGAAAATCAATCCACCAGGACAATAGAAAGTCCTTTTGATCCCGGTATTCATCAATATTTTATGTATTGCGTTCATCCTAGTCGAAAAGCACACTTACTTATGTCAGCACGCTTACTTCATGATTCAAAATATTGTTTGGCACTCTTTACTCAGTGTCGCCGAGGTATTTCTTGTTGTATGGGTCCATTACTCAGTGAGTAGAGAGATAGACGACGTTAGATAAAATACGGACAACATTAAAACATTTTTTAGAAAATAGTCATTTTTCCACAATAACTTAGCGAGTATCAAATAATTTTCTGGAGCTGGACTGGTTTCGCTGTATTCATAGTGTCATTGGTCCTGTTTATTCAGTAAATAATTAATATGGCACCCTAAGAATGCCATTCTGACACGAATACGGTCAAATACTACACAGATTTGATATGCCTTAGCTGGATTGCACTGATGATTCTAGTTTTTCTAGTCTTCAAGTTGACCTACCTTCTCATTGCATGGAAATATCCCGAATACTATTTATAGTATAAATAAGTCCTTGAATGATCATTATTTCCGCTATACTTTTGACGGTTCTTATTAAAATGAGGGTTAGCAGTTTTGTCTTAAAGGTTCTGTCGAAAAAATTTACATTCGCGTGCTAAACCTTTTGCGTTTGAAACTGTATGAAGCCGCACTCTATTTATCGCTTTGAATTTGAAATTATATAGGTTCGCTCATTGAAGAGATAACTTCAACACATATTTAAAATCGATTAGTATTCTTCTACATAATTGGAACAATATAAAACATATATTTGTATTTCAAAACATTATAACATGGGAAACGAAGGTTTTTGCGCATATGATACTCGCGATACAAAGAGCAGTACCGTCATAAAAATAGTCGATTAAGTACCTGTAGTGCGTGGAAAACTGAATTTCAAGAATCAAGAAACATTCAAAAAAGTTTAAAAAGCAGCTATCGACTTCTGTCTATGTATTTGAAAAGCTCAATTAGAACAAAAATTAGACCAACAGTATATGTCCATAGTCGCAAGGGTAATCGCGTATCGACACGATAATATTTTTGAAGCCTATCGAAGACTTCCATAACAACAACGATAGCAGTTCATGGATGAAATAGTTTACCTGGACATATAGCTCATGGATTCAGTACTTCCGTATTCATAACTCAGCTCTATTTCAACTTCATCGAAGAAAAAAGACAAAGCATGTTCATGAAGGAAGTACCCTCAACGGTTCCATATATTGATGGGGAAACTTTCCCACTCGAAAAAATGGATGTGTGCATCCATAAAGGCAAATAGCTGCTCAGCCAAACCAGAGGTATGCTTGAATTAACACAGTCGGTCTAGTTTTGATGTGTGCCGGAGCATCTTCCAGATTTTTTGGTAAAGATAAGTTTTTCTGCTCTCTAGAATCTGCATAGGATAAATGCATTCTGGAACTCATGATGTAGAGGGCGGTCCGAAACATCAAATCGTCAGGAAACCCCTCACTTGGCATCCCTTTGATTATTTGCTGTAATCAGAACAACAGAAAGTCTTTGGAGAGTTTCATGAGCAACCATAAATACTTCGGATTCGATATCGAAAAGGTTAGATTTGTTCAAATCTTCAATCTTCCAATCCTTAATGCTGAGGGCAAATTCTGTCTCTCCTTTTAGTATAAATTTCTATCCCGACCATCTGGAACCGGAAAATGTCTATAGTAGGTACTGGGAGATCGTCTTTATAACTTTTTGAAGGAGTAAAATATTAGCTATCTTCATTTTTGCGGTGCTTAAAATGCAATGTAGAATCCTTTGGATCCTTTCTTTATTGGTTTGGCGTACAACTAAAAACGAGACATGTGTGCAAAATGTGTATCTCCGACCTTTTAATCATAAAACTTTGCAAGATTCGTGTTATAAAAAAAGAAAATCCGACTGATAGGTAACAATGAGTTTAATGTAGATATGGACACTCTGAGTAATTTTAACAAATTCAAGTTGATGGTCGATTCGCCGATAGCCATGAATTCTATAATATGTGACATAAACTCAATGAAAGAGGCGATTCAAGACTTTAATAGCAACATGTTTCTTTCAAAACAGTATCGAGTTAGTGAGTGCCGTACCGACTACTACGATTTCAAAACGTAAAAACCCAAAATCCAGTAAACTTGTTTTATGTTCGAAAAAGATATTGGAGATATCATGACTGTTTGCAACAAACCTCTGCTCCTTAAAGTTTCGAGAAAGGAGTTTGTCCCGCTTATATCCAAAAACGATGAATACTCTTTGAAAAGTGTCTGCAGGAAGCTGATGGAACGTGAAAAAGATAAAATTAGTCTTAAAAATATGAAAAATGTTTGAATATTTTGAATAAATTTTTATTTTTGGCAACTAGATTAAAGTAAGATGAGTTTCAGTAATATGTTCCTTCCTTAAAAATAGAGACTTTGAGTCATAAATATGAGTGAATGGATGCGTTTCCAAGTTTTTGAAGAAAATCCCCGCCAAGCCTTTCTTTTAGTAAGTACTGTTTTTCCTCAGCGGCTAAGATAGTCACAGATATACCTGAACTTGCCCGACAAAAGAAAAAGAAATTTGTTAGCCCTCCAAAGAAAATGACTATCAGAATGGCAACCTATATGAATACGATACACTTACCCTACCGAAATCCACTTGATAAAGTACTGGGGAAATCAAGATGACGGCGACGATAAGAACAGCAGGAATGAACATATAGGCGAGCTGAATACCCCAAAATAGCTTTGAACTTATTGAACTGACGTACTAATCATTCGATCTGCACTAATACATGAATTTCTCGATTCCGTACTAGTCCTCACCAAAATACCAACGCAATCCAATCAATTTGCGTCCAATCACGTTCTTTGTAAACCAAAAGTCAACAACAACAAAAATTATTGTCACTTCATTGATGATCAATTTTGAAAGTATTCCATAAAGCAAGGGTGACACCAGATAGAGTCCTATCGGAATCCCCTTAATAATCAGATCAAGTAAAAACATGGCTGATTGCCAAATTGGCTATGCTTTTTCTAAATTTTATCTCTGTTTACCTCTTTCGTCTTCAGCAGTAAGCTCCTCATACATTCTTTTGTCTAATTCTGTCATATCCAAACTTTTTGTTAGGATTCAAATATTTAATCGATAATTTTTTTAAAAAGTTGTAATTATAGCAACAAATAATATAACACAACTGAAAGTAGTTGGAGATTGAAACTGACGCACGATATAAATAAACTAAGAACTGTTAAAGAATAGAATGTCTATGTAACAGAAAACAACCAAAAACAATGTCCTTCCTACAACATACTAGCAATTTCTTGCACAGAGAAAGAAACAACAAAACAAATTAATACCACCATTGCTTGGCAACAGATTATCAGCAAATCTCGATCCACCTCCAATGGCGTAGTTAATTTATAAACCCACAAAAAAAGAAGTCACATCTGATAGCTAATCTGATGGGTAGTAGGTTAAACCGTGCGTAATTAAATAAAAATTAATCCACTCGGAGTACCAGACCATGTTTGATGGCTTTTTGGAGAATAGATTCGAGAACATTAAATCGAAAATAGAGAGAGAAATGGTGAAAATAAAAGAAGATCAACCTGTGCATGTGCTATCAACAAACAATGTCATGAAAAAACTCGGAATTCAATCGTTATAAAATATAGTAAAACTTCAATAATAAATGAGAATGCCGGTTGGTAAAAGAAATGTGGAAACCATCGACAATATGCTGTCTTTCAACAAGTTTTTCGTAATTCTTAGTCGGGATAAAAGGTTCAAAATCTACGACCAAGCTGTGATCGATGTGGTATACGAAGATTAAGTTGTTTATACTGAGGGGTAAGATGACGACTATATGTTTATCGTGATCAAGGGCTGTGTTCGACAATACGAGAAAAAACCCACCTCATTTAATGAAAAAATTACTGTCAACTTTACCACTCACTATGAAGGATCCCATTTCGGAGAAGAAGTTATCTTGGCAGATACCAACGCTAAATCGAAGCGCTATCACTCCACAGTCGCCGCCTAAAAAAGTAACTCTCCTCTTATACAGCCTACCTCTTGAAAATACTCAACACTTTTTATCGATAAATAATAACAAATTCCAAGGAGGACGACTTCGAAAAAAAACTCAACTCTCTACTCTCAACAATCATTTTCAAGGATATTTCAAAACTAGTAGTGTTGCCTCTAGTATCCACAGTTTAAAAAGTCTAGCTGGACTATGGGAAAGTTCTTATCCGACAGGGATAGCATGTTCGAAAACTGTACTTCGTTGCATCCGGGAGTCTTCAGGTCGTATATGTTGATAGATCCAAAAGAAACGTTAAACATCTCAATATCGAAGAAAAACCCGAAAACTTTTATATCAAGAAGCCAAAATCGCAACAAAAACCGAGATCCAAAAATTACTCCCTCCATCACACATTCTACTACCGTCAAGAAAAGTAGTCAACGAAATAATTCCTATTCGGAAATAAATAGTTGAAAGGTGAATAATTGGAATACAATGATCACGTACTCTTTTCAGATCTGAGAATAGGGGATTTTTTAGGAGGAAAAAGTAATCTTACGTTTACTTTAGGTTTTTTGCCGTAGTCTTAACTTGAAAAGAAACAGAACACTGACGCTGAATTTGATAGTAGCTTAGAGGCAAAGCTAACCGTAGTTTCATCTTCAATTCAAACTACAGTATATTCCCTGGACGAAAAAAAGTTTTTTAGTCTTTCAGACAATCTGCAAAAAATTTTAATTGACGGAATATTAAATAATTCTTACTTTGACCAACACAAAATCGAAAGCAGAGTTACAGGAAAAAGATAGTGGAAAAAGTTCTCATAACGACTTGTAGAATCCGTGGTCAAGGATAAAAAATTGAGGAATCACAGCTTTAGAAATTGAATCTTATATTTTTACATATAACATGCACACTCTATATTGCGAAAAAGCTGACTATTTTGAAAAATTCTGTTAAAAAAAGACAAGTTTTATAACTAGTGTTTTCTGCACATAGCTATCACATTTTCTACATTTAGTCCCAAATCTCGTCATCTATAAACATCTTTTTGCGTTTCCCTCTGAGTTACCTGAGTTTTTACTAGCTGCCTTCGACAGTCTAGTTGATTTTTTCAAAAATACCCTCGAGATTGTCTCCGTTCTGTTCCAATCTCTTTTTGATATCCTCGAAGTCCTCCTACACTCTCATCCTCACCTCGCTAATATCGAGCTTGTCCTATTAGCATTCTTTGGGACTGATTCCCAGTTCTTCGAGTATTTTTTGATTATCATCTACGAGTAATTTCTTTCTATCTTAATCTCCTGACTTGATTTGGGTAGGGATTGACCGAGTTTCTCTTTTATAAACTTTAAAAACCTTGAAGTGTTCGTTCTACTCTACAACTTAGCATCTGTCCAGATATTTTTCGACCTCCTTCTCAACTTTCCTCTGGAACGTTTGTTCAATTTACTCCTGCCTCATTTTGTACCACTATAGTTCCTGTCTTACTTTGAGATATTCTGGTTCATTCATCAAAAAATCCCTCACTTTCAAATGCTCTGCTGAGTCACTCTGAGCTTTCATGCTTTCTATGTTAGATTTATTCTACTTTTTAAAGAAGCTACAAACTTGGAAATAGAGTCGAGCTTGTTTTCTACCGTATCGTTCCTGATTGCATAGAATGGTAGTTGACTTTATCTTCGAACTTTTTGTTTTTTTCGTTCTTGGGATTTGTTAGCATTGTTATCCTATTAATTTCTATAGGGAGTTTCGGCGATTTTAGGATTTTAGGTGGGCTTACTTTTTGCCTCATAAATGATTTAGTCCTGTGGGATACTGGGTTGGAAATGCTATCTGCGGGCCTTTCTTCTTTCGAATTGATAGTTTAATTAGTGTTCAACATCCAACAGTTAGGAGAGTGCTGAATTATGGAAGGGATACCGTTAGTGAGTCTGTTTTTGAGATTTATGAGGCCAGGATGATCAATGACATTAGCCTTAATTTAGACTTATCTTTCGAGCTATTAATACTGTTTCCAGTTTGGGCATGCTATTTCCTACTCCAATTAGTTGCTGAGTTTGATGCATTTCTGGCGTGATTTTTTGAAATCTGCGAGAATACTCCCTATAATTCTTGGAGCAAAATACTTGTTTGCTTTATTTATATAGCTAACCTTTGAAAACGAGATGCCATTATTACTTGCCAACTTTTATATCACTAATAATTATAATAATAATTTTTCAGACTACATAAGCTCACCGAACGTAATCACCAGTCAATTTTGCACCGACACTTTCTTATCTCTTATTCGTAGTTTTCCACTCCTTATTCGGTTATTAGATCAGTCATTGTTATTTTTTTCCAAAACAGGAGTGCTTAGAAATAAATGCCGATATTTTATATAATAAAAATTATCATAGTGCAATGGAAAATGGCCATCACTGGGTGATAAAGCGCTATCGCATCTTTGTTCACAGAGTTTACTCTGAAACTGCATTGGTTATCAAGTCAGTATCTGCGAGTGCGGGGAGAAAAATCTAAACAGGAGCTAACACTTCTTACTAAGTGAACCAATAATTCTAAGTCTGTACTATTGGGAAAGGAAATACGCAAAACGATGTTGCAGAGTCCTAAGTACTTTTTAATTAATGAGTAAAGGCATTTTTAGTATTGAATGGGATGTTCGACGGAGAAGAAAAACTCTTGGGAACAGTTGGATTTGATTTCAAAGCCTAGAAACCTGCGTCGAGATGTAAGAGTTCAGTAATAATTTAGCTTCACAATTAAGACATAAAGATCTGATGGAAGGAAATGGAAAAATTAGTTACAAGTATTTGGGATGTGATGTGTTGTAAATGGATGGAAATGATGTTTAAGCCGAAAGAAAAAACAGGGTTGAAGTCATGATTGAAAGAAAAGCGGAGAATAGAGTCTAAAAAGATGCAAAGTATCTAGAAATAGTCAGCTTGGTTGAAGAGAAAGACGAGATTATTAGAACATTAGAAGAGAAAATGGGTTCACTACTAAGATAGACAAGGAACTTGCAGCATAGTCTTTCGACCTAAAAAGAAAAAGCCAAAAAGACGTCGGTGGAAAAACCAGCATATCGGGATAAAAAACCATTCAGCATCAATGTTAACGTCCAATCAAACGCTAACGAAAACTAACTCAAAAAATTGAGCTAATAAAACTAGTTGCTAAATATGAAAATTTAGGAACTATAAATAAAGATATAAGGACTCCAGAATCATATCGACGATGTTGAAAGTTAACTCAGTGAAAAACGCTCCATAATAAACACTGCCAACTTCGATACTAAAGACAATAAAAATGGCCTAGTTTAGTCGAGATATTAGGAAGGAAGAGGACGAAAAGTTTCAGTGTACATTCAGAAAGAATAACGACGCCCTGTTTAGAGGGTAACATCTTCGAGTTTGTTCCACTCGAAAGCACCTATCAATGACCGTGACTGGGAAGATCGGAGGGAAAGAAAAAGATAATAGAGAAGGATTCAAAGGATGAAATCGTTTCAAATTGCCTTAGAGCATCAGAGAAGATAGGAAACTGATAAAAATAAGCTTATCAAAGAATAAGAAAGTATCCGTGAACGTAAGAGAACTATTCTTGAACCTTAAATCAGAGAGCGAAAAGCAACCTTCGTCGAACAAAAAAAACAAGACACCCAAAGATCTATGGCGTAATATTCCGCGGAGGGTACTAACAAAATCGAATAGCAGAAATTGAGACTGATAATAAACAGACTTTAAGAATAAAAAATGATGTTCTAACAAAGGTACTATTCAAAAAAGGAAGAGTCTGACAATATTTATCGAGAACTACAGAGAGCAAAGAATAGGGAAAAAAAACTGGAATAAGAACTTCAGACCTATAGGTCGATGGTGAACTATTATAAATCTCATGGAATTAATCTTGGCGAAATTAGCGAGCAGCAAAAAAGGTATTTCAAGGATTTGGTTAAAAGGAATGCCCTCGGAGATGGTGGGGACATAAGTTCAGCTGAAAAACATAAAATCAATGAGTAGAAACTTAGAATTTAAACTGTCTAACTAAAGGAATAGATTCAGCTCCTGAAAAATCACTACAAAGGCATTATTGAATAAAAAGAAATGTAAATTTTAAAGAGAAAAATGGCAGAAGAAGCAGAACAAAAAGAGAAAGAACTTTACATCGCAAAATACAGATAGAACAGCTAGAATTTGTAAGCTGAAAGGATAGCTGCCCAAGAAGCTTACTAAAAAGCATAACTATTGGATCCAGCAATCGAAAAGAGAAACGAAATGGAAAATCATGCGATGAGTCTGGAAGCAAAACTTAGTAAAGAAATCAGAGATAAAAGTTAGTTGAATGAAAAAATGAAAAGACTGACTCAGATGATATAGGACCGAGAAGTATAGTGGCAAAAACTCAAAAATACTGAAGCGAACTATGACACCATGAAGGTGAAGTGCATCAACCTGGAAAGGGCAACAGAAAAATTTAGCTAAAACTATAGAGATCTCAAAAAATTCGCTTTGAAAGTGTAGCAATTGGTCAATAAGAAGCCTAAAAAAGCAATTGGGTCATCAGGAGATCCAAAGAATGAGGAGGAGTATCAGAAAAATTTGGAGTAGGGTCTTAGCTAATTATAGGAAAGAGTGAAGCAAGCGTAGATAGTATTTTACAATGAAATGATTTAAACATTAAATAATGAAAAAGACCTGTACAGCTAACTTTACAAAAAAAGAATTGATCAATAAAAGCAGAGATTTAAATAGGAAGCTACGGGGAAAACCGATAAAGCGTCCATCGTTGAAGAACGGCAAAATTAATTGACCAAAATTAGAAATGACAAACTCAAATAAATTTAGTCGAAAATCTAGAAGTTCGGAAACATCCGTGATAATATAAAGTCTAAAGTCAAGCAGGTTGATTTAGCGGAAAGAATCGAGGAACTAAAAAACAAATTCTAGTCGGAAGGTAAGATTGCAGGTGAGTCCATGAATTAAATGAAAGAAACTATAGATAGATTACAAAAGGAAGTCAAGACGAAATAGGAGTAAATAATGAATTCAAAAAAATCAACTGGTCACAGTCTTCCAACAATTGATGACCGGCACAAAATTCGAAACACGATGATGTAGGATTTCATTTAAACCAAAAAAATGCTGAGCAAACCATTTGAAGACATCAAAAAGATCAATCAGGACCTAATAAAACAGAAAAATGTGTTAGAAATCGAACTGCAAAACTCTAAACTAAAGTAATAGCAGTCCATTGCCAAACTCAAAGAAAAAGATAGATAAATGGAAAGATAAATTAAAAAAATTGACTAAGACCAGAAAAAGACCCAAGATGAGCAGAAGAGAGTTCAGGGGAAATTGTCGGACTAAGTTGCCAAACTTAAATAGCAAAACAAGGATTTTGAAAACTCTGTTTAGGAATTAGTTGAAGAGCTT
>JAOWAT010052345.1:0-11436 GCA_028571025.1 Longipedia americana | reverse complement strand
CTTCTAGAGGTTTCCAAACAAGAATTTCAATCTCATTTCAGCAGTGAGAATAATCCAATACTTCATAAGCTCTCATTCAGGAGCTCCACATCACTTATTTCATCAAATTTCTCTTCTAGAGGTTTCCAAACAAGAATTTCAATCTCATTTCAGCAGTGAGAATAATCCAATACTTCATAAGCTCTCATTTAGAAGCTAAAAATCACTCATTTCATCAAACTTCTCTTCTAAAGTTTCTAAACTATTTAAATCTAATATTATCCAAGAGACTACTTCTGACCTTCACAGCTCTCATGCAGAAGCTAAAACACAGTTTATGAAGTACTCTCTCCTCATAATCCTTCAAAACAAATACTCAATTTTATATCTTCAAAACAAAACATTTTCAGATCTTGAATATTATTCTTCTAGTCTCATCTTTTTCTTCCTTTGCTCATAATTTCATTCTCATTAATATTTACTTTCTGCCAAGACCATCACACAAAAGAAATATATATAAAATCATATAGTTCACATACTTTAGTCCTACCTTTTGGTTGGAAAGCTTCATCAATTGCTTTTATCTTTCTGGCTTAAAGATAGCCATTCATCTTTTTGCATATTCACATTATAATTATTCTTTTTAGTCACAGCATCAACGTTCACACCTTATTTGATGATTTTGTTTTCTAATTTCACCTCCTCACTACAAAGTCTTTAGCTCAAGATACATCGTCATACTACCCTCCACTCTTCGCCTAAATCTTTCTTGAACATCACCCTACTTGTCACATAGCTTTTCAATTATCCTTCTTCTCAACTTATCTTCAAAATGGCAAACCTTGCATCTAACAACCCTGATCACCTCTACCAACAAAATTTGCAAGAAAAATTAGATATGCAAGAATCCTTCTTGAAAATTTTTGAGGAACAACTTACCATTAAAAAGACTGGGGTAGAAAATCCTACACGGGAGCAACAAGCGGAATTTGACCAATATCAAAAACGCATTGATACTTCAAAATCAAAAATTACTACTCTTAAATCTAAACTTTCAACAGCTCAGGATGTCCATAAAGTACAAACTACTAGCTTGGAAATTCCTGAAGATATAACAGAGAATGCATATAACCCAAGAGATAGAACTGCCGGTTCTGAATTATACTACTTGGTAGGTAGGCTAGGGGATAGAAATACACATGAAGTTCATACATTCTTTGAAAAATTATTTCTTGAGGGAAAACAACGAAATTTCAATCATGAAAACTACAAGAATGCGCTCTTCTGCCTCTTGGAGGGTAAAGCCCTGAAGTTCCTGACACAAATAAAATCACAATCTTTACCTGAAATCGTCGAGTCTTTTCTCACACTTTACCACACAGAGGAAACCCTCAATGACCTGGAAATGGACTTAGAATCCTTTACTCGTCCAATTGGGGAACCGATTAAGGCTACTATGATAAGGTACAGTGTCTTAGCTAGCCGCATAGATGCATATTTTCCTCCCACTGACAGGTCCAAATCACTTCCAAGTTCAAAAGTTAACGTTTTGATAAGTCTCATGACAGGCGCAGCAAAGGACAAACTTATTGAATGGCGTAGAAATGAAATTGAGCAAGGTATACCTCTTGAGTATAATGCTGTCCTGGAAAAAGCGCACGCCCTGGAAAAATCTAACCGTTGCAGGCCTACCACTATCCTAAGACCAAGTGTTCTAAATCCTTGCAAACAGGTTACATTTCAGGACACGGCAACAACGAGTTCCGTAAATTATTTGGGGGATGAAGAACGATCTGAGGAGATTAATACAAATAACTTACTTAACAAACTTAATTCTCGGGCCTCATCTAATACCAGAGACAAACAAAGACAAGACAGATTTAAACAACAGAGAGAAAGACGGGAATCTTCATTTGATAAACAAAGAAATGTTGAACCACAGGATCCCGCACCGAATCAGGAAGCTAACAGACAGCAAATGCAAAGGGTCACTAGCACACCTCCATCTACATCTTACTCCAATACACACTTTTCACCAAACAGAGGTATATCCCCATCTCGGTATTTTTCCCCACAAACGTCGCATTCACGAGACCGCTCATTTGATCGTAGTTTTCACGATAGACCACCTCATAGGCGCCACTCACCATACCCATTAAATCGTGAAAGATCTAGGGATCGGGCTGAACGCAGACACAGTTCTCCTTACCCTCACAATAGAGATACGTCACTAGATCGCACCAATTTTCAGGAACCATCCCCTTCATTTCAGAGTAGGAATTCATCCTTCGAAGGATTTTCAAATAGACCCTACCGACAATCAGCTACATTTTCGCAATACCCTTCACATCCTTCACGTGATTCTTCAGCAGATAGAAGGCAGGACTCATTTGACGGCATGCGGAGAGGCAGGTCTCGTTCAAATGACAGAGATTATTCGCAACAGTCCCGTTCGGGTCATAACACGTATTTTCCTCGACAGTCTCGTTCTCCATACAAATTCACAGACAACCAACATGCAGACTTTCCAGCGCATTCTCATCATAGAGATCATAGATCACCTTACCGACAATCCCACATGAATCACCAACAGTCTTATTTTGATCGCCGTCAGTCACATTCAGGGGAACACCAACCGCGCAACCCCTATAGGCAACAGCAGCGGGACTCCTTTTATTGTCTGAAATGTGGATTCCTTACAGAAAAAGTAGAACAAGCAAAACGCATGTCTCTAGATAATCATCATAGGACTAGTCAATGTCCCTTGTATGGGCCTTACAATGATAGAGGATGCTCCTTTTGTCGTACATTAGGTATTAAAGCTTTTCACCTAGAATCGCATTGCCGCATGAAAGCACAATGACTACCGGCGCATAGAATTCACCATCCATCCCAATTTTCAAAACCATTGTTGGACATTTACAATGACACAACTCTGGATTACAACACTATTAATTCCATTTCCATAAGTGATTTTTCTGCCTATGAATTAGATCCGTCAAAACCATCTGGAAGTCTTCCCTATTTAAAACTAAAAATACTTACTTCAGATAATGATTTCATTGTTGTCTACTCCATGGTGGACTCGGGATGTACTCGTTGCGTCATCAATTCGCAGCTATTTAGTATGCTACCAGAGGACATTAAAAAGACTTTAACTCCTACACCTAGACTCAAATTAAATGCTGCATTTGTAAATTCCACAGCCGCGGTTCAGGGTCAGATAACACTCATTTTGAGCATTCAGGAAGATGAATATGACATGTATCCTATACAGTTCTCCAAAACATTTTTAGTCGTTAATAACCTGAAAAACAAAATGTATTTAGGTAATGACATTCTCGCAAATAGAAATTTCTTGGCTCATAAAACAGACTCCCATATTACGTTATATTACCCTAAAGCCGGCAAACAAAAGGTTGCACCGGATAATTTTGATCTCATGAAGCAAGTCGAAATTGATTATAGATTACCAAACCCTAAAGATACAAGGAGCGAAGATGACCCGAAGTCTCATAGCTCGGGTAATCATATGTTTGCATATACCCCACCTAGTAAGACAATTGAACTACAATATCACCTAAATTCCACAATTGATCCCGTTCTTTGCAACATATCTTTCACGCTCAAACCTTTTGAATCAAAACTAGTACCAGCACACTCATATAATCCAAAATGCAGAAACGAAACATATTTTATTAGATCGGAATTCGACATCCACCCTAACATGATTGAGGATTCCCCAAGAAGTATACACTATGTTCCGAATTCCCTTGAAACTTTTGATGCTAAAGCAGAAACATGTATCTTAATCCATAACTTACAAGATACAAATATACATTTTCAGAAAAATCAAGTTATTGCCATTGCCACACCTGAAACAGAAATACCCCCAGATATTTGTAGCAATCTTGAAGCATATGAGCTACATACACACTTACAGAACTTTAGTGGCAAACAACCATTCACATACACATGTGACATCACCGATTCAGGTTTTGTTGATATTCCTATTTCAGATTCAATCAATTTTTTTCAAGAGTTTTTTGAAGACAATTTAGATTTACCAGTTCAAACAACACCTATTGAGAAAAAACTCACAAAACAGGACTTTACTGAACAACAATTCTTAAACATGTTCTCTCTTAGTCACGTTCCCCCAGAATCTAAAGCAAAACTTATTCCAATTCTGATTAAAAATAGGTCCGCCTTTAGCCATTTCCCATATGATGTCGGCTGCTGCCGGGGTATTGAGCATAACATAGTCCTAAAGAAACAACCAATCCTACCTAAGAAGAGGACATTTCAGCCTAAATTTTTAAATGAGCTCATAACAATAATTGATGGTTATGTTTCTTATGATATCATGAAACGAGGAGAGCCATCTGAACATTATTCTAACATGGTCATCATTCCTAAACCTGACAAAAAGTCTATCCGGGTTTGTGTAGATTTACGAGCTTTGAACTCTGTACAAGATTGCAGCCAGGCAGTCGTACAGTTAGGCAGCCCAATGGATATCTTCTGTAAACTACACCATAAACCTTGGGTACTTAAGCTAGACTTGACCAAAGGCTATTTCAACATCAAGGCTAGCAAATATACACAGAGATTTTATGGCATATATTCACCCAAAATGGCAGATGAACTGAAATTTACAAGAACAATACAAGGAGATAGGTCATCTGTCTATACTTTTATGTCAATGATGTCGAGACTCTACTCTTCACTGGATAGTAGTCTCTCAGCATGGTTAGACGATTTGATCTTATTCAGCAATAGTGAAGAGGATTTATTAAACACTCTCGACAAAGTTTTGGAAATAGCAAAAGAATATAATATCTCTTTTGCACCAGACAAATTTTCGGCATATGAAGAGAAACTCCAGTTTTTAGGTTTTGATTTAGACCCCAAAACAAACTGCAAGACTGTCTCGGAGGCCAAAATTAAATCCATTTTGGACATTCCGCCACCTAACTCATATAAGGCAATCATCCAATTCATAGCTTCACTTTCATATATTGCATCACATCTTAAGGATGCACATCTTTATAGCTTACCCTTACGCTTAAGCATCAGGCAACAGCGCACAAAGAAATTTGATTGGTGTACAACCTTACAAGATTCTTTTGAACGCACGAAAAGGTCAATTGCACAGAATGTTTCGAATTATTTAGCCCACCCCGATTGGCCTTTTGAGCTATACTGCGATAGTTCTTACTTTATAGCCAGCGCACTTTTATACCAAATCACCCCTTCAGGTACGCGAGAATTAGTGCTTGTTTACCACCATCTCTACCAGGACCAAATATTGAAACACAGTATATTCCACAAAGAACTCCTGGCACTGGTAAAAGCGCTTAAAAAAGTTAGGCATTATGTACAATATGCACACTTAACAATCAGAACTGATGCAAAATCAATTTTGTATGCATCCCGGGCTCGTCAAGAACATGGCGTCTTTTATCGGTTCAGCATGTTTCTTAGTAGTTTTGATTTTGACTTATATCATTGTAAATCCAATGACAATTTAGCAGATTATCTTTCACGCATTTGGGATTCCTATCTTAGCAAGTATAAAATTAGTAAGAAAATTTCCATAGCACAAATACAACAGGAAGTAGAAAACCACTCAGTACAAGATTATTATGATCATAAAACTATAAAACGTATGCTTACAGATACAACTGAATTAAACCCAACTATTGACGAACGGAGACTGCTTAAATGCTTTGATGAAGCAAAAGCTATATACAAGAAATATGGCAAAACCCCCTTCCAAATTCAAAATCCATGTTGCGGAAGTGAAGTAAGCATATCTAACATGTCTGTCAATGATTTAGGAGAAGGAGATTTCATGGATAAACTTAGGGCAGGAGTTATACGAAGTGGTATTCTCAGTGTAGAGGCATTTGTCTTGGCTCAGAAAGCAGACTCAAAAATTGTGCGAATTAGGAACAATTTAACTTCTAAAAATGCACAAGTTAGGACAGTCGCAGAACGTCAATATTTACTTAAAAATGACATTGTTTGTCGATATTATCCCCTCGATCGATTAAAAAACCCAACGAAACCACTGCAGAGACCTATTCGCCTATATGTCCCTCGAAGTCTTCAACCATATATTATCGAACATTATCATTGTCTACATGGTGTCCATTTGCAAACAGAAGTTATGTATCAAACGATTGCAGCTAAATATTACATGCCACATTTAAAAGATCTGGTAGAGACCAAATGCAAGACATGTTACATATGTGCGTATATCACAATTAATAAACGAAAACCTTGCCCCATTGGTACCATCGCAAAACCTAAATATCCAGTTACCACTCTCATGCTGGATTTATGTGTAAACATAACCCCCAGTTCAGCAGGGTTCCAACATATCCTAATCTGTGTGTGTTTATTCACTAAATTCCATATTTTGATTGCATTAAAATCCAGAAAATCGCCAGAATTACTTACCAGATTCTTAGCATCATATTGCCATATTTTTGGATTTCCTCATACTATAAAAAGTGATGGTGAAAAATCTATCATTGAAGGGGAATTTCGCAGGTATATGGAAGCAAATGGTGTTACATTTAACACTGGGGCTCCATATGTACCCACAAACCAGGCTTCTGTAGAAAGTGCAGTGGGTAAAACTAAACGGGCACTTACTTCACTCATGTATCACTTAGGGGAAAGGAGAAATTGGCATCTATACCTTCCACAGGTAGCCACTGCTCTCAACACTGCTGTACATACATCACTGAATATGTCTACATTTTTTGCGCTTTTTGGCTTTAACATGAGCCTACAGAATGTAGACCTCTTACGACATGAGGCTATACAGGAATCTACAGATCCAGATGATCTGAACGCCTTGATTAGGGCACCCAGAGAAGTCATAGACGAACAAATTGAAGTAATAGATCGCAAGGTCGCTGAGCAAAATCATTTCTATAAAAATAGAAATACGGAAAATAAAACTTATCAACCGGGGGACAAAGTTATGAGAAAACGTCGAAGGCATTGTCTAGGTCCTAAAATTAATGCTAGTCTAATGGGAGGCTATGTGGGACCTTACGAAGTCATTGAAGATAAAGGACATACTTTAGTAGTTCGGGACATAGAAACAGGACTTACTACTACAGACCATAAACGATATGTCAAACCCCAAACACTTGACCCCACAAACTTCACATTGCCACAAACTTTCGATAAAGATTTAGATAAAATGATATTACAATCAGATAAATCAACAGTAACAACACGTTCCACGCCGTCTCTTGAGGACAATAATACAGAACCAACGGTGAGCTTTGACTCATCACTTGACCCGGATTCTGGCTATGACACAGCACCAGTGTTGATAACACAACCCAATATACCTCAGGAAACTGAAGGAACAAAAACATTTTCTCAACTAACACATCCTACAATACCCATAAAAGACAGTGTGGTTCAACAAAATCAACAAGCTGGTAGCGACTCTGATACTCTCGATTTAGATAGAGTTGACCAGGATCAAATAGTCAATAATAAACTTAAAGAAAAAGATAAACATACGTTCCAAGTCACATACCCTGAAGCGCAAGACTTTATCAAGGATATTCACAAAAAGAATACACATAAACATAGAAAACGGAGAAAAACAAATTGAATGTCATTCATTAAAATGTCTCAAATAACTTCCACTTTACTGACCGTGTATTTACATTTTCAAATTACCAAATGGCACACCCGCCAACAGCGGGCCCAATTCGTATTAACACCCTCATGTAGAAGGGTCAAATATAATAAAATGGCACACCCGTCAACAGCGGGCTCAATTCGTCTTAACACCCTCAAGTAGACAGGTGTATTATTAACAAATGGCACACCCGTCAATAACGGGCACAATCAGTTTTAACGCCTCACGTAGGAAAGCCAGAATTAAAAATGGCACACCCGTCAACAGCGGGCACAATTCGTATTAACACCCTCATGTAGAAGGGTAAAATATTATAAAATGGCACACCCGTCAAAAGCGGGCTCAATTCGTCTTAACACCCTAAAGTAGGCAGGTGAATTATTAACAAATGGCACACCCGTCAATAACGGGCACAACTAGTTTTAACACCCTCACGTCGGAAAGCTAACTTATTAGGAAGCACACCCGTCAACAGCGGGCACAACGAGTTTTCACACCCTTTACAAGGGCTCCAAAGTTTTATACAGCTGGGTATAGGCACTACATTTTAACACTCAAGAAGGAACCCAAAATTATTAATTAACGCAACCGTCAAATTCAATGTTATACTCCTCAAATAAAACATAAAATTATCATGTTGCAAGATTTAAAAGGGCACGCCAGTTAACATTATTCAACAGTGGGTAACAACAGTGTTTTCCCTCCTTGAAAGAGAACCACCAACAGTGTCAATTCAAACATCAATAAAAGGCACACATTTGTGCTTACATAACGGCTCAACCACTCCAGGGTGGGCAGCTTTCCCTTTTCTATCCAAGCCATAAGAAAACAACCCATGAAAGCTTTTACACACCCTCTCTTTCTATATATATATAGGGTGTCTAAGAATTCACATTCATCAGTCTTGACTAGGACTCAACACTGGTAACAACTATACAATGAAACTATTCATACCTATTCTCCTTTTAAGCTATCTCACAACAGTCTTCTCTTTTAAAGCGGACTTTACCTTTATGGCAAACATGTTTGTCAACTCTACAACTTGGGTCTTTAACACCACTTATAATTATAATCAGTTAGGTAAAGCATATACAGACACTTCAGATATCTGCAACTCAATCTCAACAGACTTAGTGGAACTTAATAATGCACTGGAACAACACCAAGACACTTTACAGACATCATACAAACATATTCTCTTGAAAGAATCGTTAGTTTATGACTCTGCTGAAAATAAATGTAATTTATATGGACCTGGGTGTCATCTCTCACTCATAAAGAATGATAAAGAAAGGCTAACATTACAGAACCTCTTAATTGATAATAACATACAAAAAGCATGGATTGGCTATGAAAATAAGAATACAGACATATATGATCAAAGTGGTACAAAATTATCTAGCAAAGATTATGTTACAAAACAAAACATTGTAACTAAGTCCTGCCCTCTGGGTTTTGAATTAATATCTGACTACTGTTTACAACTTAATACACATATGCATTACGAACCAGCAGTTAAAACATGCCTAAATCAAGGAGCTTCTATCTTCCCTGTTGAATCACACTCACAGAAAATAATCATGAAAGCCATGGCATCGAAAACTTCGGCAAAATATTTTTGGACAGGCAAAGAATATAAGAATGGAGTCTATAAAAGTCCATCCTCATTCTTTTGTGGCCCACATATATCACCAAACCTGACGGTAATAGAACCCAATGAAAAAGGTGCATACCTTATTTACAAAAAAGAATACGACTGCTTAGATGACTACCGCTATACATATTATTGGAAAGATTACAAAACATATAATTATAATCATGCTTTTATTTGCTCCAAGTCTCCCTATTATGTTACAAGAGAAAAAGATTTTACAAAAGACCCAAAATTTAGGAATATTTTGCAGTATAACTTTCCTCTGAATAATGGTGCACTTAATATTGAAATAACTGGCAACCTACATTTATCGTATAGAACTACCAAAGCAAAAGCTATCTGCACGTGCCCTCAAAATAAACTCCAAAACGACGTTCTTAGAACATATCGAGACAGCGTTATACAAAAGGCACACAATACACAAGCATATGTTAGTGCAACATGCAATACTTCTCTTAACGCTGTAGACCAGCATCCATTAGTAAACTCACAAATCACACAAAACAGAAAAAAGCGATTCGCAGGTCCAGCTATACTTGCGGCCATACAAGGTGCAACATCAGCTTTAATCAGTAATAACTTTGTAGCTTCTTTAAAGCCATGGGGATCCCATTACAAGTTATCAACAACATTAGGAGTTACAAATCTCAATGTTGGTAAAAATATTATAACTAATAACTACTTAAACCAATATAAAATTCATCTAAATAATGAAACGATTAATACAAAAATTCAAGAACTGATAAAACAACAACAAGACATATATGATCTTACACCCTTTCAAGAATCGCGTCATTCTATCATTAACGAATACTTAGCAAATACAACCAAACTGCTTACAATGCAAACAAAACTCACATCAATTTCAACACTACTAGATAACCTAATTCTATTTTTAGATGAACAAATTTCCATTCTGACTGGTAACTTTGATGCCTTTAAGGACATTATGTTGACTATACAGACTGGAAAGCCTTCCTTATCACCTGCATTACAAACTGCTATCTTACAAACATCACAACAACTCCCTGAGGGCTACAGCTTTATTTCAGATAACATACTTGATATCATTTCGGATGTGGAAGTTTACAGTTATGTAAATGATTCTACACTTACAGCATCAATTAATGTCCAGATTATTAACAATGTAGCCAGTATGTTCCTTTACCGAGCTACTACAGTACCATATATCGCAGGTACCAAGCCGGTCTTGCCCGTTTTTGAATCACCTTTCATTGCAACAACAAAAGACCTTAGAGTCTATGGCTTAATTTCAGCAGAGGACCTGCTGCAGTGCATTCATCGTAATCACTTCTTGTGCCAAAACATACCGCTAATGGATCAAGACACAAATACTTGCATTTTTGCACACTTTTCAAAAAACAGTGCTATGGCACAACACTGTCATTTTTATAAACTCTCCAATAGCTCAATTTTCCGTATGGACCAACATTTCACACTGCACTATTATGTACCAGAACCAACACCAGGACGCTTTCAATGCGCGGGTCATAGTATCAACAATTGGGTCACATATTTTCTGGAAGGAGTAGGTTCCATCCCTCTACCACCATCCTGCACACTAAAAGTGGGAGAGTACATTGCCCATAACCCTCAAATATCAGATAAAACTAAACTTCCGACAGTCATTCACAACATATCTACGACACAAAAAACCATAAAACTACCGATTGACACTGATTTCACAGATAACCTGTTTGTCTCAACGGGCATCGAAGAAAGTGTCTTACAAGTCATACCAATGTCATTCTATTATATTGTGGCATTTATATTAACATGCTTATTCTTCACATTGGGAAGCCTGATAGTCCTTATCATTCCAATGGATTGGTTGCAAGTGTTCTCATGTTGTAAAATGTCTTATAAAACTGGGGAACCGGTTAGCACAATGGAGGAAGGAATAGATTCACAGGAAGTAAAAACGCAATAATAACCATACACATACACACATGCGCTTTTACGGACTATAACCTAATTTACCATTTACTTAAAATACCCTGGATCTACCCCCCCTGAGAACAGACGGAAGTGATGCTCCTCTGTTGCTTGGGCTTCCAGTAAATTCTTCGTAAATGGATATTGTACTAATATGAATCAGGGT
>JAOWAT010052234.1:0-11440 GCA_028571025.1 Longipedia americana | reverse complement strand
ACTCTTTATTCAAAGAGTTTGTTATTTGGACATATTAGTCATATTGGAGAAGTGTTGATGGAAGGTTGTTTATTCTGGGATTTTTTGAAAACTGTCGGATGATCTCATCGATGAATATCCTCCAATTGGATTGGGACCTAACAATCAAGAAAGTTAACTTTCTGACAGAAACTATCCTTGAAAATTATTCAAAGTTCTAAAATCCCGATACAAAAGAAAAACTCTATGAAAATAGGTTCATCTAGGCGGATGTAAGATGATCTACCATTGAACAAAGTATCTAGTCTTTGTCATTTGTATCATCATTTTCCAAAAATCCTATCAATAGTGGAAGATATTTATGTGATAGGAAGAGTCTTGTCAACCCGATTATTTTCATCAGTTGCTTATTTGAATGTTAAAACGCCCATAACAGACAATGGAATGTGTTCTGCGGGTTTGTCAGGATTATTGGTAAGAATATAGGCAGATTGTTATCCTTTTCGGAGGTTAGGAGTTTGTTGATGATATCCTGGGATATTTCTGGAAGGATGAATGGCTTGTATTATAGTATTTATCTTGTTAGATTGTGGTTTTCTTATGGGTTTTTTAACTGTTTCCATTCTTCGCTTGGACCGGCCCAATCGGGGATCTTCTACTAGTTTTAGGAATCTTCTAGCTATGGGTTTGATGTTTCTGTTATTCTTTTTTCGATATTTTGCCACTCTACCGCTTCATTTTTCTAACAAACTTTATTTTTCAACGCCTCATTAATATTTCTATTCGAGTATCTCGGACTAGAAAACCTTGGACTCTTCACCTTATCAGTCTAAACCTTCTCCATATAATCATAATCCTATATACAAAATGCAGTATGAATTTCCTTTATTGTCGTATTTTAAATCTGGAATGTTTTGAATTGATCCTAGTTTACCCACATGCTATGATCTCCAAAACTTATATTGTGTCTCATTATGGTACTGAAAAACCTTTTCCAGCTGTTGCTATCCTTAAATAGCTTGCCATTCATAATCTCAAATACAGAAACCAGGTATCCTCTTATAAGCTGGACATCTTCTTTCCGAACCTCTCCGTTCTCCTTCAACACCTCCCCGGTCTTTGTAAGAACATACCTATAACATTCCACAAGCTCTTTATACATCTCCCACTCCTTATCCTTCTAAATCCCAAGTCTACCATACAACTCCCTTAATAAACCCAAATTCTTCAACAAAACAGACTAGCATCTACTTTCTCCAACCTAGCAAACCTGGTAATTTCTCTTATCCAAAAGCAAAGAGTTTATATATTTGATTAGATTACTACACAGCGAAGGAACTATCACCTTCTGGACATAGTTTTCATTCTATGATGTTTTTATCGATTTGTAACATAGAGCGAGTATCTTTGACAATAGTTAGGATTTTTTTCTATTGGAATGAGTGAGGAGGAAGTTTGAGAACGGTTAAACTGTTGATGGGTTCAAGGAAGAGTTAATATCCTATTTCTGGGATTTTATTGTTACTGGAAAGGTCAGCAATCCTAGACCTTTTGTAGGGTATATCTTGACGATGTTTTTCAATATCGTGGCAATTGATTCGGAAATGGTCTCATCTTGTTCTGAATGGTACAGCTACAGCAGAACTGAAAAACAAAGTCTTTCCTTGTTTCCTAAATGCACAGCTTAGTACGGAATTGTAAACTACTTTTGAAAAGTCTTGACTATGATGTTTGTCCTATCTTCTTTGTTGTCTTTACTATCTCTCTTTCCGAAATAACTGCTGATTAATAACGCGCTTGCCGTATTGAGGTTGGTTTTTTGTTTTATGAGTATCTTCATAAAAGTTTGCAGCGATTACTTGGAATGGTTTCTGCTGTGAAGCAGGACACTTGAAAGCAACATGAATATGTCGTCAGCCTGACAGTTTTGATAGAAGCTTATTAGTAGGGCTAGGGTTTTATCATCGTAGAGGAATGCTTAGTCTTATAGCTAGGTTTTATTGGTTAGCTGGTTTATAAGTGAGGAAAGGTTGGAAACTGCGGTTTTGAAAATCTGTTCTGCAATGGTTTGTTAGGTTCTATGTTCAAGTTTGGGCTGAGTTTCTAGTAGAGATGAGACTATAGTTAGGAGCAGATTCCATGACGATTTTTATTTTTCTTAGTTCTCGAATATCTTTCTTTGGATACAAAGTTGAATAACATTGATAATTCTCATCAGTTCTAGAAGACTTTCTTCAGTAGATTAACCATCAGAATTTGATTATTTTTTCATTTATTCTTCTTAGTCCTCTCCCTCTTCCTTCTTTTTTCCTTCCTATTCCTTATTCCCATCATTTTACTTCTTTGTATTTCTAATCAAACAGGGGATTGTAACAAGTGTTTTTTGTTCTAGTAAATTTTGTAAGTTTATTCTATTTCCGGATAGTAAATCTATCTTGGTTTCAAGTAGGTTTTAGGGATTGTCTAGCAGTTTCTGTAATAACTAGCTTTTTTCGGGATTTTTTAGAAGTAACAGTGAATCTATTGTGGAATTTATCAAGGTTTCCTGGATTTACTAAGGACGAATAAGGTGCCAAGTGTGGAATTATCCCACTCCGTATCCTAGTTTAATGGCAGATACAAAGAAATCCTTGGCCTAGTTCCAATCCTTGTCCAAATCTCCCATTATGCCAACCTGACTGAGATCGTCCCCGAGAATTGCTAGCTTCCTCATAGTCGCCGATATCAATTTCATTACCTACTCGTATTCGAGAATTCGAGCTTTCATATTTATAAGCAGACCTTTGAGCAAAACTTGTAGATAAGGAATCCAAACAGGAGCATTAGCCTGTCTCACAAACTATCCAAATGCAGTGTAGTTACGCATAAGTCCGAATAGCAGAGGTGTTATGATTCCTGTGGTCTAACATTTGATTGCAATGGTTTTCAAACTGACCCTGAAAACCTCCTAATTCTACTACTGTAGCCCACGATTCTGAATCACAAGGGAATAAAACCGGAAAAGATCAAAGCTGGGATGAAAAAAGTACAGTTAATTATTAAGTTACCCAAACTATCTCAACATCCACGAGCATCCACTCTCACAAAGTTTGGGAACAAGTTTATCAAATAGATTATTACAACCTGTAAATATGATTTCCTTATCTTTTCGCATCAAAGATTTGTTAGCAACCTTGAGATACTATTTCAATAGGTAGATATTGAAGGATATTCTCCATAAACTTAGGTAAAGAAGGTATGATTCCCAACTTTTTTAGAGGATTGATACTGGGTCCTATCGTGATTAAGGGGATGATATGTTTTGGATGGATTATGTGTTCATGTTTTGTAGAATGTAGTCTTTTGGAGTGTCTAGTCTGTTCAGAATCTCGAGGATTGCTTCCAATGGAGGAACCTGTCATATAATGAACTAAAATACGTAGATATCAAATCCATACAACGAGATTTGAGTGACTTCATATCTGCTGAATCTTAACAGCGGCAAGAAATCACACTCAAGAACCTTATGAAAATGATCTCTTAACAAGGTATCATAACTTTATTGTTTAGTAACCAACATCTAGTTTAGTTCTTTGATCATCGTACCAAATTTTTCAGTCAGTAGGGTCACCCATTCTACCTGAAATTTTATCAGGAAGTTTTGACTAACTTTAAACTTTTGTCCTTCAGAATCTATATCCTGGCTTGGATTTGAATTCTAGATGGTTTTATGGTTGAGATTTAGTTAGTGTGAGTTTGGAGTGTAGAAGTTAGTGTGTACCATGGTTGTAAAAGTTGATTGATGATGGATTAGGGAATCGATTGCTGGGGTGCTGGTTGGTAATTCGAGTTATTGTTCGGAAATCTCGGATGGTTAAAGCTGGGGTTGTTTTTCGGGTGATTGCTTTTGAGGAGATTGTTACGTTTACATCCAGTCAAGTTTAATTTGAAAATAATGGGCAGTTTGCTTATTTATATTACAATTCGTATTTTTTTTGAAAAATTATGAAAATACTGTCTAACTCTTTAGTTGGAAACACTGATCTACGTCCCACTTCGTTAGACTAGAGGAAATCTCCAAAAAAAAAATTAACATTGAGATAACTTTGTAGAAAGTTTATTTACTATCTAACTAATTTTGAACATGCGCCTTGAACACCCCCAATCAAAGAGCCAAATAAATTGTTATATTCTGCGGCAATTTTATTGAATCGTACGAAATTCTCACAATTTAAGGTTAGGATTTTTCCCGAGACTGACCATATATATTACAAAACAAGTCTCTGTGACAACTATGTGTAAGCAATTACATCATCAAATAATCAATTATTTATTAGGTGGTAAAATTGAGACAAAAAAATATTCATTAAAACCAGAGCAGATTAGTTAAGTCATTCTACTTGCATTTTTATCTCCTTAAATACTGCTACAGAAGCTTTTTAAATTCTGTTGAATATTTAATCAAAACTAAATAAAAGCTGCACCATATCATATATTAAGAATCCAAAAAAATGAGAAATCTACTATCCATAGCAACATTGCTATTACTAGTCACACTATGTTCGAAAACCCTGTGTGCACCGTAAGAAGACCTAGTTCATTAAATACCAGGCATCCATTATTAACACAAATGGTATTCGGGTACACCATCCATTAACAATCAGGATATCTGGATATCAGCGGAGGAAAGTTTCATTACGTCTTTTTCTAGTCCCAAAGAGACCCAGACAACGACCCCGTCATGCTATGGCTTAATGGAGGACCAGGATGCTCCTCGATGATCGGAATGATCTACGAAATTGGACCATTTGTCTTCGAGCACGATACATTGGAATCATCTAATAACAAACATTCATGGAATCAAAAAGCAAATCTCTTGTTCATCGAGTCTCCAGGAGGAGTCGGATATAGCGTTTCAAACAGCAGTTATCATAGCGATTCGACCGTCGCTCACGATAACTTGTAAGCAGTTTTAGACTTCTTTAAAAAATTCCCTAATTACAAGAAGAACGATTTCTACATCAGCGGATAAAGCTATGCAGGGATATACGTGCCATGGCTTGCTTGGAAAATCTTATAACACAACGATCTACCAACCACAAGAGATACCAAGGTTAGATTACAAGGAATTTTGGTTGGAAATGCCTGCACTGATCCTCAATAATGCGCAACTCCTGGTAAATATGGTACATCAATCTACCAGTATCAATTTTTATACGAGCATGGATACTATACAGAATAACAGTATCAGCTATTCAGAGCTGCATGTCTATTGGGTTATGACAGCTAGCACTGTCAGTAACTCCGAAAGAAGATGGATTAATTTTTTACAAGTACAAGGACTAGTATTCTCAACATATACTAGCCATGTTATGGAATACCTCCTGAGACAACTGAATCAAATGATGATATTTTAAATAGATAGATAAAGTTTAAGAGGAAGATGAAACAGAGTGGAAGATATCAGATTGTGAATGGATAGTTAGATTGTGATGATCATTTGGCAATTATGGATTTCTTTAATAAACATGGTAATTTTGAAAGACTTCATGTCGATGGTTCTATAGAGTTTCAGATGTGTAACGATGAGGTATTTGATAATTTTGTCACTTTTCTCAATGGGAGTATCTGGATCTATCCGGAACTGATAAAAAAGGATCTAAGAATATGGGTGTATTCTGGCGATGTCGATGCCGATGTTCCCATAACCGGAACCATCAGATGGTTGGAACTTTTCCGATAGGAGCATGGATTACCGACTATTGACCCCTGGAGATAATGGTGGACTAAAGGATTGCACAAAAATTAGGATCAAGTTGGTGGGATGACCTGGCAGATTAAAGGACTTACATTTGCATCTGTAAAAGGTGCTGGTCATTAGGTTCCAAGAGATAAAAGACTTGAAGCTTATACTCTTGTTAGTAGTTTCTTAGCAGGGTAACCTTTGCCAAGAAAAGATCAATTATGATTTAAAAAAACTTTATGAATTTATTCACGGAGTAATGGAGGTTGTTTGTTTTTTTTTTTGGCTTGTTTTTTTGTATAAAGTTCGATTTGTAGGAATTATTTGGAGAAGAAAAAGAGTAATGGTAATAAGTGTTTTTTTTTGTCAGATATATAAAAAAATCAATGGGCATCTACATATACTACATAATTATAGACAATCTAGATATGCATCTGTTGGGTCCTAGAATAAATTTTATTTGTTAAAATTTCCTAAATAATCTAAATCTCGAGAAAAGATGTCATCACAACAACCAACTCATTGTCGTCCCAAATCAGCAAAATACGGTTAAGGTAGTCAAAGATAATATTTCAACTATCTGAGAAACAATTCCAGTTCAATATACAATGCTATCAGTTGGTAAAATGAAGCACAACAAGGTATACCAATTGGAGAAGACTGTCATATTGATGCAAGAGGACAGTATGACTAGCCCGATGCCTATTATCATGAGTTTTAACAAGAAAACAGGAATGGTCAGCATGGAGCCAAAAGAGTGTCCTTTGATGGTACAAGAGCTAATCATTATCAGAATCAGCAGGGTAAAAATTAGAAATTAAATCTGTCGGCAGTTGATACTGGACTGGGATAATCACAGAAAACTGTAAAAAGAACAATGGCTCAGCAGTAGTCTCAAAAACAAAATAAATCTGTTCCTCAATAAACTCAGAAAAGACCTAAGTCTGCAGCAAAACCCAGGGTGAGAAATTAGGAGGCTGAATAACAAGAAGCGCAGGACAAAGCTGAAAATCGTAGGAAGGTCAAGGAATATATTGAGTCACAGATTCCATTCACAAGAGATTTTCCTAATTCAAAATTTCAGAATTACTATGGAAAGGCAGCAGTCTAAACTTATGGAAGATCAAATACTAACTAACCGATTGGTGGTATTATCTACGGAAACCATATGAAAACATTCAATATAAATCCCCATTGCTACACTAACGACCAAAAATACTATCAAACCCATACAACTGCTTTAAACTATGGAAAGAGAACAAAACTGGATTAAGAAGCAAGACTAACCCTGATATAGAAACAACTCACCAAAAAGCTAGGTCTGAAGGATAAAAACTAGACTTTAAAGGAAGGTAAAGAAGTGGTTTATGTTGATGTAGATGATTCCAATATGTACGATGTTATGAAAGAGAATCTCGAATTTAAGAAAGCCCATCGCGAGGAAATTAGAGACTTATAAAATTAGTATAAAAAATAGGTTGAGGAGGAGAAGAAAGCCAAGGTCGCTGACTTTTATGAAGCTAAAAAAAATAAGATCGAGCAAGGACTGGATAAGACTATGAATTCTACCAATGCCTCAGGGTTTGTCTGTGATCGAGATTAAGAAGGAAGATTAAAAGAACAGGTTATTTATAAGTATCACGATGATAAGGGTAATGTAAGATTGGCTGCTGATCGTCATGCTATCACATGTTATGTCGACATGAATTTTCCAGAAAATGATGCTGCATATACTGAACATCTGAAAAATAGAATGCCTATTTTTCCGACTGAATGTAAACCTGAGGACCGCAATATTGATCCAATCAGACGTGACAATCATATCAAAAGTTTGGATAATATTTATCCGTCTCATTATTTGCTTCCAAACTGCTAACAGCCATAAGTTCTGAAAATGCTCAGTCAAAAAGCTGAAAAGCTGAGCAATGCTCGTAATAAACAATAAGGAATCAGAGGAAAATCTATTAAGAACTAACGACAGGCGGTCAGAACCGGAAAAAATGCACTAAATACCCAAAAAGCCAATATACAAAATGCTAACATTAATAAGCAGAACATTTCACGAGGAACAGCCGATGGAAAAGTTTACCAGGCTCAAAACCAGTACCAAAGACAAGAGCAGAGACAACAAGTGGAACATGGACAAAATAGAAGTCAAGGGCAATTCAGAGGACAAGGTAACCAGTTTGAAAATTAAGGAAGGAATCAAGGGCAATACCAAGGAAATTACGGAAGCAACGTAAAAAGCGAGCTCATGGAAAGGGCCTGGGGAAGCTCAGCAGTAGCAGAGCATATCATTCGTGAGGATAATATCAGATCCTGTGGAGATCATCACTTACCGACCAATGAAAAAAACCCATACAACTACAAAGCAAGCAGTCAGAAAATAGGACAGGTTCCTTTTGCGGGTAAGAACTGCAACTGATTCCTTTAAAGAACATATTTAATACAGAAAATAAAACTATCAAAGTAGTTACTGAATTTTGATCCCAACCAAGTATTGTTTACTCGTGGGAAGACTTTAAAAAAGTGCAGAATTTTAACTTTTTTAACATTTACTCTAGAAATTTAAACTGTGAACTCTCCAAATAAGTATGCTCTCTTGTTTATATCATAGTTGATTGTTGTGTGGTGTGAAAGTTGTTTTTTTTCACGCTCCAATTTAGGTCTGTTATCGGCATTCAGCTTATTTTCTTACTCTGGATACAGGGAAAACATCATTAAACTAAAAATAATCGAGTATATTTGGGATTTCGAGAGGAAAAGTAATAAATGGTCGGGTGAATAAAAATAAATATCATGGTTTTTGAAAATAAAAATTTACTTTAAAATCATTGAACAAAGCTTCAGCAATAGGAAACAAACTAAATCCATTCATATCGTAACACATAGAAACTAAAAATAAGTTACAATTTAGAAGATTTTAATAATTGTTGATAAACCGAAAGTTAAATCTAACAAAGTTACCATCCAAAAAAAAAGTCATGGAAGCTCTGATCGAAAAAAAATAGTTGACTCAACTACTCTATGGAGGTCCTTCTGGCTATGAAAACTTTAGAAGAGTCCAAGAGATATCATCTTCTGTCTATGAACATGACTTGTCAGTCTACACTGATGACGTCAGTGAACGTCATGATCGAAACCTTGCCTAATGGAGGAAATTGGTCGCATTGATAAAATAAGGTAGAATATCACCCGAAATGCTACTTGCCAATACTTGGAACACCTTCTATCCCTCCTACATCTTGCATCATCACTATACTGTATTTATGAAGATCCTGAGAGAAAATTCAAAAACCGGAGATGAAAAACTTAAAAGCATTATCAGAAACGGTGAAAAACTTGCTGTAGTTGGTGCTTTTCTCGATACTCAAATGAACTATAAAACTTGCCATAGAATCCAGGATGCGCCCAAAATCAACGATAAGGGTCAGATCGAAATGAGCAGCGAAAACTATTACTACGCTAAAAACACAACGCTACTCATTAATCACTGTGCATTTATGGTCAACACCAGCAAGGGATAGGCAATTTGTGTCTTGAAAATCAGAGACTCAGAAGGTATGCTTCACAACAAACTCAAAGTAAAAGATTTTGGAACCACCATATCATCTGATTACCACAATATTGCATATAATTTCAACGGAATGACTCCTGAAATCGTGACTCCACTTACAAGTAAACCAACTAACTTATAACATAGAATCTTTTCCTCGACAGATAATGTTTATCAAAAGTAGCGCTAATCTTGATTAGTTTCGTTTATCGCTCGATGATCTTAAAAAGTCCCTGTATTTGACAATCCAGTATACCTCTATGAGAAAACAGTTTCCCACCCTCTAAGGTACCAAATAAGAAAGGAGGATTATTACTTACCAGGCTGTTGCAGGCAGAATCCTCGATGGATATTCGATCCTCTGTGCATTTTCGTTCCTAAACCTGAGATTAGCTATGATTCCCCAGCTAGCCGTCTTCTTTACCCCAATTCTGCAGTATTCCCACCACACCATTCTAGAAAGGTTGATCCATCTCCGGGAATGCTGTGGAGGTTTCGGCTATCTGCAGTATTCTGGACATCCTGGATGCATTGAAAGAACTGCATACCGGGCCGGCAATAAAGAATAGGCTGATATCCCAGACCATAAGGAATTTTTAAAACGCGCCCATTACTATTCCGGTGACGATTCCTTGGAGGCTTTCTTTGGAGATGCTATCAATGTTGACAAAATATTCAATTTCTCGGAACTGTTCCGAGTATTTATCGGTATCTGTATTCAGATGAGAAAGCGAAAGACGTAGATATCTAAGACGGAATATACCAGAGAGTTTGTCAAACAGTCTGCTATCCAGGCAATCTATAACTTCGACTCTTATGGGAGAATTTCGACAACGGATACTGTTTCTTCAATGGTTCAATATTTGATAATATCGTATATCCTGGACAACGGAAAATATATAAACTGGGACTATGTCAAGATGTAGCCTAGTAAATTTTTTGAAGGGGTTCACTAGGCTAAGAGGAATCTGACTATCAACTTGTCAAAGAGACTTTCCTAGTTAGGCGATATGCTTTAGGTGGAGTTTGTGAGAAATGCGATTGTAGGGAGGTAGAATTCCGATAATTTTTATGATGATGTGCTTAATGCTGCGAGGACCAATAGAAGAAATAGCCAGTAGTTTTTGTCCTATGTCAAAGAACCGATCATTGAAATGCTTAACGAAAACCGTGGAAATGGAAAACTTTGAACATATGAATTGCAGATTATGATCCTATCGAGAATTATTTGTTTTTTTTTTAATCCTATATATTTCACAGTATGATTTTTTTTTTGTGTGTTTGTTTTTTGTACAGTGATTTTTAATATAAGAACACGCATAAATTCAAGGAAAATATTTATTTCTTAGCAAATTGGTCTTTACTATGGTTTATCAACGAATTTTACGCCCTTTACAATAATTTCATAGAAAATCTGTTGCTACTTTTCTGTGAAGTATTAATTTGAACTAATTTAACAAAAAGTCAGCCAATTGCAAAATGATAGAGTAAACCTCATCATTTGATAAACTGACAAATAGTTCAATCAAAAAATCATGAGTTTCTAAACTAAGTGTCAATGAATAAACATGACTATCTAATATCTGATATACAAGTGTATTAAAAAAGGAAAAAAAAGTAAAGCTAAGAATGGGATCCCCAAACTCAAACTTATCTAACTTTTTTTCTCTTGTTACATAATTTTGATTACATATAAACATGTCGGAAAATTAGCGGGTCCTATTAAAAACACAAATATTCACTTAGGGGTAGGATTAATCTAGTTTCTCAACTTTACATCGTCTCGCAGATTACGCATAATTTATTTCGAAGCTGACCGATTTTGTAGGCCTGTTCTGAGAAATTCTCGCTTGGTGTGGATCTCCAGTAGCATTTTTGTTCCTTTTTAGAAGCATGTGGGCAGGATTTGGGGGGGTGTCACGAGTCTTTTCCTCGCGAACAGGTTGGGTGTGTTATCTGCTGGTTCAAACCGAAGGTAAATAGGGTCGACTATTCATCGTTTAATGAACTCCTCGATTAGCCGTTTTTTCTTCCCAAAAAATATTGTTAAACGTTCATAAATAGCCGATAGTTATTTAAAATTGTTGGATAGTTTTGGGTTGCAGGGTTGTGGTGCAAATAAAGTTTCTAAAGTGAAGGGAGCGACTCAAGATTCTCCAAGACTACTATCTGATTGCCGCAAA
>JAOWAT010052233.1:0-27148 GCA_028571025.1 Longipedia americana | reverse complement strand
AACTAAAAGAAAATCACATCAGAAGGTTGTCCTCCTCGATTCTTAAAAATGATTTATGAATCAATCATAGTTTGGGCAACATAAAATTAAGAATCAAAGTTATAAGTTATTTTCATCCATGGATACTGGGAAGTTTAAAGGGAGAAGACTCGTGCCCTATGCCAGAAACGCAATAGACTCCCAACTAGAATAACGACGCTCGAAAAGATAGAAATACGAAATCAATCAAACAATACAAGCTGCAAGAAAATAGCATCAGAGATCAGAAAGTACCAACAAGGTTCAACAACAGGATTCTATGCAAACAGTAATCGCAACTATCAATATTCCTTATCGCCTTAGTCGAAACATATTCAAGAGAAAAATGAAGAAAAGTGTAATCAAGAAAAAATCTGTCAGCATGAGTAGAAGATACGACGAGAGTGGAAGGAATAACAAAAGCCCCTACTTAAATGTATTCTTTAGATTACAGTAGATGCAGTTTTCCAGAAATTCTCCAATAAACAAATCCAATCGCAAGTTTCATTCCGTTAGTCTAGTCAAGCAACTATCTCCACATCATTTCACTATTGCCCCAGGCTCAAGTCTTTAGATCTATCCAGATACAGAAAAATATCGAAGTGCAAGGAGCAAAGCGACTTCTCTAGCAAAAACTGATGTTGCCACAATGGAAAATGCAAAATAACTCTATAGTAACCTTTAATTCAAGAAATGCATTAATTTGCTCACAAAAATGAGCAACTACTCACGAAAAAATGCGTAACTTTGTTATTATCTGGGAATGTGTTATATCAACGATGACAATTTTTCTGCAGGCATCTAAAACTTGCTTTAAACAATTTACATTGAACCAACTTTCAAAAGATCGCTTTATTTGGCTTTAGCCTTGGCTTTCAAAAAAATTGAGAAAGTTGAATAAGCTATAGAGATAGTAAAACCACTTTAATTTAGCTTACCTACTGTCTGAAATACTTTCCAGAATACTACGACTGTCTTATTTACAGGGGAAAGATGTATTTAAGAGAAAAACTGTTCAAATAAGCGGCTGAAGATTTTATAAGAGCCATACCTTCGGATAATCAAAAAGGTTTTGCTTATGTTGGAAAGGGAAACGCTTAACTTGGAATGGGAAGGGTATAAGATGCAATTGTTTCTTTTACTTAAGGAATTTATACCAAATCAAAGCTCATCTGTTACGAAAAAAGAGCTCTTTGCTATTTTTAATTAGAAAGATATTAAGAAGCCATTAAAGACTTTTAAAGATACTAATAATTTGACGATAAACAGGGTAAAATTTGGCATTTTCATAAAGGAATGTGCTTTTATAGACTGAAAAAGCCAGTGAAATCTTTATTAGCATTCTAAGACTGCCTGGAATTTGACTCAAATTCAGTTCATGTAACAGGAGCAATATAAACGATGCTAAAAATAAAAATAGTATAAAAGGATATTTATGAAGCATACCACATACTCAACCGAACAGATTCTTTGAACGTTATTCGAAAAAATATATAATATTGGAAATTATTTCTGGAAGGAGCATTATTTCTTATGAAGAAAAAGATAAAAGAAGGGGTTGACAATCTTCGTTAGCTTCTGTAGAAACCTCTTTTTGGTAAGCAGTATTAAGAACTAAGTTAATAATTCTAAAAGGATAGATACAGTTTTATAAAGCCTCTTATTCACCTTTACAAAGGTTTCGGAGAAATGGCTTTAAATAATATTTAACAGGCCAAATAATAGTACAGGTTATATTCTGAAATTTCTGATACACTAAAAGTCCCAGTGCAAGATGTTTCTAAATAGTATAACACATTGATGATTAGAGCTTAGTAGAATTTTCCAAAAAAATGTCTAGACTATCTTAAAGCTGCTCGAAATCTAGTTTCAGGAAAGCCCGAACCTCATTTGTTCCTTGCTTTTGATTCAATTAATAACGAATTGTATCCATTAGCATCTTCGTCCGATCCCAGTCGAAAAAATAAGTAAAAAGCACAGAAAGTAGTTTAAACCATATTAAATCATTTAGAAACCGCAATAAGTAATCTCCCCCAACTATCTCATAACCATATTTCAAGCTTCTTCTACTATCGTTCTGTAATTCACCTTTATAATAATGACTATTCAAATGCAGTCAAGGATATTGACAAAGCTATTGAAAAATCAGAAGATAATATTTCAAAATATTTTTACCTTCGAGGACTCACCTTTGCTATGTTTGGAAATTTTTCTCAAGCTATTCAAGACCTGACAGTTGCTATTAACCTTGACGATAAGCAAGCCAAACCTTATCTTTAAAGAGCAAAATGTCTCCAGATATAAGGTAGTTCAAATGATGCTTTTTTAGACCTACAGAAGTATATCACCTTAACTCCTTCCGACCCTAACATCCACAAATACGCGGGGATATTTCTCTTTCAAAATTGTGCTTACGAAGATTGTCTTTCTGCATTCGCTCATGGAACAAATGAAGAAACTCCAGACCCAGAAATTACTCTTACTCAAGCCAAATGCCAACTACTCTTAGGATAATTCGGCATTTGTCTGAAGCTGTTCGATAAATACAAATAACAGTCTTTTGTGGGGGACTACATGACTGATGCCATTGCTATTTAGATAATATAGAAAATAGATGAAAAAGTGGAAATGGGCTAATTAAAACGATTGCAAAGTATACTTAAAAAAATGTAATAGAGTGGTGAAAATCGGTAGGGAAACATTTTTAAGTATCGATAGATGTGTCAACTACGAGGGAGTCTAGATTTACTCGTGGGATAGTTTTAATCTGCTGTCACTTTTTTCTTTCTCTCACTGAATTCGCTGCAAGAATAAAAAGAGAAAGAAAAAAACAAAAATTTTATCGAAAACAACTCTTAATTTGAAGAATAGTGGAGTGAACTTGAAATCAAATATAACCTTATTGTTTGTTATCTTTGCCTTGGAGTATTTTTTTCACAATGTAGATGTATTAAGAGGGGAAAAAACAGGCGGATGAGATTGAAAATAATTCCGAAAAAGGAAAAGACTGGTCGCGCTTCATCAGACTCGTTCGGTGGCTTTTTGAAAATAGCATTGATCGATCAGAGTAAATGGACTTATAAACTTTTGAGCAAAATCATCGACTTTCAAAAAGATGGCCCAAAATTAATATTCCATCATCGAAGATATCATTGCCCCTTGCATTCAGCTACCCCTTTGTAGAACCCCCATAACTGATACCTGAATTCGATGAAGACCTGTGGGGAGAATTCCAGATGTCTAAGGTTGAAAGAAAGCCTGAGGCTCCCTGGATAAACCGAGGGGAAAAAGGGTTAATATTCACACCCAACGTTCAAAATTTCTAGAACTTGGAGATTTCCCGGACAACAACCCGCGAAAACGAAGAAAATAGTTAGAAAAACAGACCAATCAGTCAAAAACACTATACTATCAACGAAAGTGATGAGGAAATACACTTCCAACCAGATTTTCTCAAAAAAAAATTCAAACTTGACTCTGAAACCGAGATAAAACTTGCAAAGTTATTGGCAAAGAAATAGTCGACAAAATGATACTCATTGTTCTGCAGTCGGTGTTCTCGTTCAGAGAGTACATTCATAATTTTTAGTAATTTAAAATTAACATTAATCAATAAAGTGAAACTTTCGATGATCTCAGCTCCCAAAAATCGGTCGGAACAACTTATCTACCAAAGAAGGGCACATGATGACAAAGTCTCATCCATGCAAACAAAGCTCAAACAATAATTTCATCAGAACGAATTTGCCAACTGGCAGAACAAAGGTGGCAAAATCCAAATAGCGAATAAGGCGAAACAACAAATCCAAGAAATGAGGCAGTAGGCCCAAAGAAATTTACAGTCTAGAAGGTATTCATAATACTGATTTAGGCAAAGACTAGCGAAATTACTCGAGTAGGAAGATATTGAGTATCACCGGTAACTTCAAGCAAATCTAGAAACTCCCGAACAAATCAGGGCCAGAATGGCAGATCGAGTGAAGCATTTAAAATAGGAAAGAGAACAACACAGAAAGCAGGAAGTCGATGCCAAACTTGATCGCAGATTCTAACAAAATGCCGATTAGCTGAGAAAAGTCGATCAAGATCTCAAAGAACTCAAAGTTGCCTATGAAAGGAATCTACAACTTGTCTAAAAACAGAATCTACTCTAAAACCAGTACTAAGGTAACGATCCGTCTAATTTAAGAGGAAATCCTGTTTGCCTAACTTAATCGAAGAGACCAGAAAAAGAAAGATTAGATAGAGAAGATTAAAGTCGCCCAACAAAAATAAAAAGTCGTAGAAAGAAATGCTATCCTAGCGATCCAAAAATAGTTGAGACAGAAGAAAGTGTAATAGTAAAAGCAAATAAATAATATTGAGAAACAGATGCTTAGACACTAGTGGTAAAGGCAAACTTAGCTTGAAAAACTTAAATAGCAGGAGCAGCTGAAAAAAATTAAGTAAGCAAATAAACAGCTCCTTGAGGAGAATGAAAAAGTAAAGAGGTTTAAGGATGATGGAATCAGACTGTAGAAAATAAGAGATAAATAAATGATTGACAGAATCTTAGAAAAGGAAAAACAGTTGACAGAACATTAAAAGTATATGAAGTAAAAAGAACGTGAAGAAGCAAAAAGAGTTCTGAAGGGAGTCAGGAACAAGAATCTCGAAATGGTGGCCTACGAAAAGGAACTTGACAGGCTTATTGACAACGAGAGAATCAAGAAGTAACAGAAGTAATAAGAACTCTGGAGAAAAAAAGAGGAAGGAAGAGTCAAACTACTCCACCAGGTTTACCAAGATCGATAAGCTAGAGTTAGATAGCATTAAAATCAGAGAGCAGACGAAAAAAGATAAAGAGAAAACGATAAAATCGACGTGATCAACCGCGTGAAACTGTATGAAAACCAGCAGGAAAAATAAAGGGAAAAGTAAATTTCGAAAGCAAAAGCTGAGCAAAGAAAGTTATTGGAGTAAATTGCTCTGAAAGAAGAAAAGCGTAGGCTGCTTTTGATGGAAATGCAAAAATAGGAGCAAGAGCTGTAGAGGGGACGAAAATAATATGACAACAAGATTAAAGACAGAAAATAGAGAGGAAAACAAGATTTGAAAGCATTCAAGGAAACCAATCGCTTATTTTGAATCTATTGCTCTTCTTATTCAATTCTTTCAAATTGGAATAACCGGAATAAAGCTATTTCATAACATAGAAAGAAGTATACTCGAGAGTTTTTATTTTAAACATTAACTTTTTCACTTAATCTCTTCGACATGGTTAAATTTACTGAACTGAAAATGCATAAATATTTTCCAAATGAGATTATGACTTGCTTTTGTTGCTGTTAAGATCAAGTTTCAGTAGCAACCGAAAAAAATTAATCATTTTTTTTATTTGTCCAGTGATCCTATACTTCTTTGGAGAAAGTCGTAGATCAAATAAATTAAGGGATTGAGTAGACGGAGTTTGGTATTTTTTAAATTCAAGTATCAGCATTAAAAATTGATGAATATAATTTATTGAAAAGTATCGAATTAAATGAGTGAGAGGAAAGCCACGAACAATGATGAAACAGAAGTCGAGTACTCAAATGATAAAGTCAAGCGAAACAACATTATATTCGCTGTTTTCACCATCCTGATGCAAATTGCTACCGGCCTTATCTATGGGTTTCTCATCTTACCGACTGAAACCGGAGCAACCCCAACTAATATTTATCCAATATTTATGAGCTTTGGATACGCTATGCTCACAGTTGCAGGTAACCCGATTTATATTCAGGATTTGGTTTGCTCTTTTCATACATGAGGAGTCTTATTTGGTCCGGATTAGGATTCACTTTTCTGATCACAGCAATGACTGTTCAGTACTACTTCCTAGTAAATGCCGCCTTTGGATGGGCAATCATTGAAGAAGGAAATATGAGAACCAATGGACAGTTCCCGGTGTAAACACCTGTAGATCTCAATAACTACCGTTTTACGTTGAGCTCATCCGCGGGAGGAGTATTTGGCAACACTATTCTGTAAGCGTTTAAAGCAGCTATGGCCAACGCAATTGCTTTTTCCGCAGTCTTAGGAAGAGCTGGTCCTCTTGAAGCATGGTTCCTTGTTTTTGTTGCGACCGTTGGCTATGAACTTAATAGGACGCTTATTACCAGATTTGGATGGGATGGACCAGGAGCTATGCACGTATTTCTCTACGGTGGAGTTCTTGGGTTAGTATCGTCAATTCTTTTAAGATGCAGAGAGACGACTGAGTAAACTAGAACTGGAAGACACACTTCCTTCACTGCTACTAAGTTTTCATCGACAATGGGTCTCTTGGGAACCCTCTTTGTTTGGGTCTTTCTTCCTTTTGTGAATTTGGATCCTTTCTTCGAGACAGGATCTTTCACGGTTTACACTGGTCCCCTGAATGTTGTATTTGGTTTGAGTGCTGGTACCTTTTCGGCCATTTGTATGTCTGCTCTTTACAACGGGCAACTTGGAATCCGTGATGTTGTATATGGGAGTTTAGCGGGAGGGATTGCTGTAACTACGGCTGGAACGTATATTACAAATCCAGTTTACTCGCTACTTTTAGGAGTTGTTGCTGGGGGTCTTCAGGTTCTATTCATGAATTTTAGAAAATATTCGAATTCAAATGGGACTGCAGTTTTCTATTCTTATCCAGTGGGAATTTTCGCCTGGAATGGTTTCTTAGGATCTGCTTGGTCAGCATGGAATAATGCTGTGGTGCAAACGAATGCCGATGGATTTTTGGCCCCACCCGCCAATACTGTTTCAAATTCTTCGGCGTTAGGTTTTTTAGCTATTGATGCTTCCTTCTTTCAGATTTTGATGGGATTAATGGCAATTGCTTTTGCGATTGGATTCGGCTTGGTTGTAGGAATCTTGTATCTTTGTACAGGAGCACATATACGAAGAGATCACTTCACAGACACAACCTACTGGCTAGATGATGACGGAATCAGCTATGCCAATAAGAAAACACTTCCTGAAGTTGCGGAATCCGATGTGGAAGTGGAGTTTTATGAGGGGGATGACCAAATCAAAAATATCCACGCCTACCTATGACTGATTATGTATGAGATATCCTCAATTATCATTACCTATCATACTCTATACTCATCATCATTCACTAACTATTAATTTCATTGCTATTCATACAATCATCCCTCGTCTACCCAAATTGGCAAGTTTAAACACAAAACAATAATAATATATCTCTCATTTACTTATAAAATGCAGCAACCAACTGTACTATCCAGTAAAGTGATAACTCGTCCGGTGCTGAGTGAAGAATCAATGCGTCAACTTCTAAAGTTATAAGAACTTTTTCATTCCAAATATCTGAATGTTTAGTTACTTAACTAAATGGTTTCTCTCTACGTGAATGCTGTCTAGTGTTTTGACCAGAGACTTGCCCCTATGCGAAGTTATTTCCTTGGAAAAATTCAATTCATATTGTCGAGACCGGAAATAACCAAGCTGTTGGAAGGATCCACTTCGGAAGAGTAATAAAAGATGAGAGAAACTATTAGAATGAGCGGTTATATGGGAATGAGTTAAGTTGAAAGCCAAGGATTCTCGGATCGAAATTTTCAGAGAAAGAACAGCAAAGAGGAGTCGATGAGCAAACAACCCTGCAATTAACATCGCGTTAAATAAAGAAATCTGAAAATAAACATGCAATTGAAGCTTATGCACTAGGTCGAGTAAAATGTGAAGAATATCCAGAACTAAGTTAACAACTATACGAAAAAGTAATAAAAAAAAGACAAAGAGATCACCAATGTTATCGAATCCCAATAAAATCAGCTGAATGAAAGACTTATGGCCAGAAAAAAGAAGAAGAGGCTCAGAAAGAAATCGGCAGATCACGTCAAGGTTGAGCAGGAGTAAGAAAATCCTATCCTCATCAAAAAAGAAGAACTAATCGAAGCTAAAAAGGAAATCAACGATGCTGTTGTCAGGTTTACGCTAAGAATGACTCAGAAGGCAATGAATGGCACTCTGCCCAAGGGATAATAGGGTCAAAAAGGCCGTATCAAAATGAGAAGGGTATAAGAGTAAGACGAGTAAGACGAATAAAAGAAAGATACCAAATAAGAAGCTGTAATAAAGTAGTAATCATTCGTTATTTAAGAAAAAACAGAGCCCTAAGCCAAACTGTAGTAATCTAGCACCCAAGAAAACCCTCCCGGGAGAATTGGTACAGTCCATGACCCCACAGATAGGGGAAGGGTCACTATGCGTAATAGAGATGATTCTTCGGATGAGGACTAGCAGTACTTCTGATTTCTTATGTGTATTGCATATCATCTATCAAATTATTTTATTACACTTAGTCTAAATTTAAGTTAAAGATACTTCGAATTAAACATGGAGAAAGAGCGCAATGAATAACAAGGTGAAGTCGATGAAAAAAAAAGTGAAAATAGAGAAATTAAAAGGTCTGTTTCTAAAAAGGAATCTTTCATTCGTCAAACGCTGAACATGACTACAAGTGAGTCCGGAATTGTTCAGAGACCGCACTGTGGATTTTCTCTCAGTTCAGCTGAAAACTTTAAGATGACCGATAAGCTGTACAGTATTATGTCAAGCTATATCCCAAAGGACAAAGATACTATTCAAAAAAGCGTGGTTAATCACGTTTAATACACTCTAGCCAGAACGAGGCTTAATTTCAAATCTCTCCATTGCTATCAGGCAGTAGCACATAGTGTGAGAGATAGGTTAATTGAATCTTTTAATGATACATATCGGAGTGTTTACCAAGCCGGAAAAAAAACCGTCTACTATTTTTCTCTGGAATTTCTCATCGGTCGATGCCTTCAGAATGCAGTCATCAACATCGATATGGAAAAATAGTATAAATAAGCCTTGAAAGACCTAGGCTACAACTGGGAAAGGATTGTTGATAAATAGGTTGATCCCGGGTTAGGAAACGGAGGCCTGGGAAGATTGGCTGCATGTTTTCTGGATTCTTTGGCTACTTTAAACTACCCAAGTTGGGGATACGGAATTCGATATGATTACGGAATCTTTAAGCAGCTCATAAAAAATGGATACCAATTTTAAGCTCCTGACTTTTGGCTTAGCGAAGGAAATCCTTGGGAAATTGAAAGAATTGATGTGCAGTACAAGATTAAGTTTTATGGGCGGACTAGGAAGGTTGTTGATGCTAAAGGTAAATAGAAATCCTACTGGGAAGACTATCAGACAGTCATAGCTCGAGCTTATGATACTCCTATTCCGGGATTTGCAACATTCAACACGATTGGTTTAAGACTATGGAAGTCTGTACCTGCCAATTAATTTGATTTTTAAAAATTTAACGAGGGAAACTACTTCACATCGATTGAATAAAGACAAAAGGCAGAATATATCACCAGTGTACTGTATCCAAATGACTCGACAGAGCAAGGGAAGTAGTTAAGACTTAAGCAATAATATTTGCTGGTTTGCGCGTCTCTCCAGGACATCATCCGCAGAGATAAATCGGTGGCAAAACATGCAGATAAAAAACACGATTGGAGAAACTTCCACTAGAATGCAGCTATCCAACTTAATGATACTCATCCTGCTCTCGCAATAGTATAACTACTCAGAATTCTGGTTGACGAAGAGGGGTTGGACCATGAGTCTGCCTGGGAAACCGTCTATAAAACCTTTTCTTACACCAACCACACAGTACTGCCCTAAGCTCTTGAAAAATGGAGTGTATAAATCTTGGGGAAGCTTTTGCCTAGACACTTGGAACTTATCTATCTGATAAACCATCTGTGGTTGAATAGAATTGCTAAGAGATACCCTGAGAACCACTATAAAATGAGTGAACTGTCGCTAGTTGAGGAAAGCAATCCAAAAAAAATAAGGATGGCGAACCTCAGCATTGTTGGATCTCACACCGTCAATGGAGTTGCTGCTTTACACTCCTAACTCTTGAAAACAACTCTATTCAAAGATTTCTATGAAATGTTTCCTAACAAGTTTATCAACATTACAAATGGTGTGACCACAAGGAGATGGATACTATCTGCGAATCCATTGCTCGCAGAATTCTACACTTAGAAGCTTGGAACTGATCTTTGGACTTTAGAAATGGACAAACTTCGAGAGCTCGAAAAATACATCGACGACAAGTAGTTTCATTCCAAATGGAGAGCAATCAAGCTCAACAATAAGAAAAAATTAGCAGAATGGATCAAACTTACCATGAATGTGGAAGTAAACATAGATTCTATGTTTGACGTTCAAGTTAAAAGGATACACGAGTACAAAAGACAGTTCATGAACATTCTTTACGTAATTTGGAGATACTTGTGGATCAAAAATATGCCGGCCTAAGAAAGACTCAATGTCGTTCCACGTACTGTGATGTTGTCGGGCAAGGCTGCTCCAGGATATGACACCGCTAAAAAAATTATTAAGCTGATTAACGAAGTTTCTCAGGTCGTTAACAATGATGAAAAAACGAAAAACTACCTTAAGGTGTTGTTCCTACCCAACTACTGCGTATCTAATGCCGAAATCATTATTCCAGCTACTGAACTTAGTGAACACATCTCAACTGCAGGAACTGAAGCTTCTGGAACCAGCAATATGAAATTTGTCCTCAATGGGGGTTTAATTGTCGGTACCATGGACGGAGCTAATGTTTAGATTTATGAGTAGGTTGGATAATAAAACATCTTCATTTTTGGAGCGAATGTAGAAGAAATTGGCGGCTTAAAACACCACATGGAAACTAGTCCACCATAAAAATACATTCCAGAACCTCTAAAAGATGTTTTCCAGGCCATAAGAGAAGGAAAATTTGGATAGAAACACGTGTTGGTCGAATTACTTCAGACTATAATCAATAATAACGATCGATATTTGGTATGCGCTGATTTCGTATCTTACATGCAAAAACAAGCAGAAGTAATTGATTTTTAATCTAGATCGATGAAGTTTACAAAAATCAGGAAAAATGGACAAAAATGTCGATTTACAATGCACTAAGATCAGGGAAATTCAGTAGTGACAGAACAATTTAGGAGTATGTTGAAAAAGTGTGGCATTTGAAGCCCTGCAAGCTTTCTGAATCGGACATAAAAAGCGAAAAAAAATGCCAAAAATAGAGATGATATTTAGATCAGATTGATGCTTACAGTTTATAATTCGCTTCTTCGAACATTTGTTGAGCAATAATATGTTTGAATAATAAATCAAATTGAATTTGATATTGAGTAATGAACAGAAAGATAACTGGGTCAGACATTGAGGTTACAAAAGAAGACCAGAATAATATCAACCAGTTTTCAAAACTCTACTCCAAAAGCAAAGAAAACTAAATCCAAATGAAAGAGCTGTCATAAAAAATAAGTCAACAAAATGACACTCTCGACTAAATGGAACTAAATGATGATTAGGACTTGGTGAGATATCGCTTCGGAAACGCCTTTTTTCAACTTACAAGTATATGATCTTTCTATTAAGCATAACAAGTTAAAAATCTCGTCGATAAGTAGCTCGTAAAGCTTAAGAAAAAATAGGCCGAACTTAAGTCCTAAATGGAGGATGCGAATAAAAAAATGAAAAAGCAAAAAGCAACTCTCTATAGTAAGTTCGGCAATTCGATAAACCTCGAAGAGTGATTTATATCCTTCATCCTATGGCTTCTAATTTGTATATCTGAGTTTGAAAATATTTGAATCTGAGACTCATAATTTTGACTCGCATTTTTACCGGATGCTAACTGAACTGGGATTGCTGGATACTGCTTAATACGGAAAGTTTGAATAAACGTAAATATTTTAATTATAAAGTGCAAGCTGCATTTTATAGAAGAATCCAAGTTAAAATCGAAGATTTTCCAAAATTGAGTAATATTAAACTGATGATAAAACGGATTTTTAACGCTCTGTTCATATTGATCTTTATCCTGAACGTATTGACGGTTCAAGGCAGTCGCGAAGAATCCCCTTCGGTGGATAAATCAGTTTTATCCATTGGGCAAGTGAGCGAAGGAATCGGAGCAAAAGCGGGAAAGTATAGAGCTATAAAACTGGTGGACGTTGGTGCCGTTAAGTAGAAATATTTGTTCTTTGCAGTCTCCCACTTCCAAGACAGTAGCAAGGAGACCATTAGGATGGCTATTTTCAAAAATTAGGAAAAAACACCCATGGTAGTATGTGAATAAAATCAACTTGATTTTTGTTTCGTCGATTCGTCTTTGATCTAGAGGGGAGATCAACTGATTGCCGCAATTCAGTGCAAAGATGAATGCAAATTTAGGTTCGAAACGCACTGGACCTCACTGTAGGTCATAAAGCCGTAAGATGTTTGCCAATTTACATTCTAAGGATAAAATATGGTCAAATTTTATCATTTGAACCTTGAACAAACTTAGAATTTCAATGAAGTCCAGGTGATCTTGGTTCCCGAAACCAAAAGAGTTCCAGGCGACGAGGTAAAAATATATGCTAATCTTGGAATAGATAAACAGCTGAATACGAAAACCTATGACTTCAAAAGTCAAAATCTTTGGAAGGATGGACAGGGAATATTTCTTACCCAGTAGGACTTAAAGGGAGAAAAGTACCTTTCCTTGCTGGTGGTTGGAGAAACTTAGACCGTCTATTCAATGAAAGCAAGCGTAATCTAGAGCGAAAAAGTTGAAATTTCACTGGAAGAAAAGAGATATGAATACATTAGACAAGGAAACGAAAAAATCTTTCATATTCAGTTTGAATAAGGAAAAGAAGAAATCGATCAGTATTCTCTCCAGTTTGCTAAATTTTCAGGAGGAATGGAAATTACGTTTTTCAAAGATCAAAAATTAACCTAGGAATACAAACCCAAATCTTTCGACTATATGAATGACATCAAATACCTTTTTATCAAAAAACAGCTGATAAATGATGGGATTAAAGAGCTTTATATTAAAGCTAAGGCTAACACTGTCAGTGTTGTTTTTATGGCTGTTTTTCTGGCCAAGAAAATGGATGGGGCAATACAAATTACATAAACTATATACGATTTTGTGCCTTTACACAAGAGAAAGATTGCATACCTGCATTTTGAAGATTTCGGAACTCAAAATAGGAATAATCGTTTTGAGGAGATCGATATAAATATTATTAGAGTCATGGGAGATATCGATGTCGAATTCAGAGTCTGCACGGGTGATATTTTCGGTTGTATTGATTAACATGCTTATGAAAAAGAATCGAGAGAAGTTTTCCCCGCTGATAAATCTGTACTTGGTATGAAATTTAGCTTTAAACTGAAAATCAGTTCGAATGATTTCCAGGTTCTGAACAAGTTCGAGAGAACTACCCTTATTATGGTTATCATAAAGAATATTCAAGAAACTCCAAGTTTGGTGGCAATTGATTACACGCTCGGGAATGAACTTCAAGATTTGAGAGTGGGTCATCCCATATAATCCATGATTGATACGTCTGAAGTCAAATACTTCAAGTTTACTAATTCTGACCCAAAAGTTGTGGCTGTCAAAATTTATGTAAGCCCAATTCGAGGGAGCATTTCTGTTAAAGGAAGCAGGGCCGACCCGAAACTTGCTGATCAATATGATATTCCGTCGGTGGGGAACAATGTAGTCTTTTTTGATGACTTAAACGCACCTATGTATATTGCTGTTGAAGGCATCACCCCTGCAGCCTTTGGAATAAGCATCCAACTTTCCCACGAGTAGATCTAATACAGTTCGATGTCTTTGTCGTAAAACATTGAATACACAATAAGAATTCCTCCAAATGGTGCATAAATTTTGAAACTTCATCCTATTTTCAGTGAACTACATTTTAAATACAGATCTTCGAGTTCGGTGGAGGTGTGCATCCTAGATGAATAAAAATAATGCATCGCAGAAGGAAAACCTGATGTGAACAAAAAAGGGTAGATTAATTTGGAAAAAAACAAAGATAGAACTCACGATATTCTCATCGGAAATCCTAGTGACTCCAGTTTTGTTTAGGTCAAAATGAGTTATAAGTCTTCCGATTATGAAAATTGTCACGAAAGAGCAATGGAGAACTTTTACTCTGAAAATATAAAATCAGGTGATTGTTTCTAGTTTCCTCTAGCTGATAAAACCGGTGACGTTTTCTTTCTAATAGAAAGAAACGACATTGGCCCGTTTACTGTTGAACTCCACGCGTGCTATGATGTGCTGAACATTCCGATCACAATGCCCAAACTAAAAATTCCTCACGAATAAATTCTCAAGAGGTGCGCCGACAAGGATAAAGGCGAAAGAAGTCTCTCACTTATCATGAAAGGAGACGAGGGGAACCCCAACGAGAATATGAAGGTTGAGTTTTCAGGAATGTACAATAATAGTATTGTCAATCTTGGAGACGGCACAATTTTCAAAACTAGCGGAGTGAGTACTGAAGGAAATCTAGGAGTCTTTTACTACCATTTGATTAACATTGATAAAACTATAGTGGTCTTACGGAGCTTAAGGGGAAATTTCAAATTTTATGTGAAAATTATCGAGGCTCAACAAAAGTATACCGAACAGGTTTCTCAAGATAACTATGACTTCCTTTCTTAATCAACAAACTTCTTCAGGAATCCCGTACTGGTAATGAATGAAGAAGATTTTAATGACGCTTTATGCGACTAGTGTGCCTTACTAATTGCTGTCTATTCAAGAGAAGACATCGGAGGAATTATTGAATTCAGCATATAAGTTGTACAAAATGAATTGGTATTAAAAGATCACGAAAATTATGAGAACCACCTCTACAAAGGAGAATTTGCTTACTATTAGTACGAAGTCCACAGATAGAATTGCAACCTTATTGTTGAAATTTCTGATCACAACAAGAACTGTGCTCAAATTTACCTCGACAATCATGAATAGCCATCCGAAAATAATTACATTGTTAAGGAATTCGGAAGTAAATTGACCTACCCAGATTGCAACTAGGGTTTGTATTATATTGCTGTTGAGGCAATTGAGGACTGTCCATATTCAATTTCTGTGTCCAACTCACTTTTCAGCATAAGCAGAATTAAAAGAGGAAAACCAACAAATATCAAGTTGAAATAGGGAGAAGTCAAGTATGTATTATTTAGACATATCGCTAAAAGTGGATTCAAACTTGTCACTTTAAGCAAGTTTGGAGTTGTTGACATCTATGCAAGTGCATTGGGCGGAGAACACTTGTAAAGGTTCAAGGATAGCCAACACCTTGACTATAAATCTTTCCAGTTTAAGAGTTCTTACACTGATGTTCTAGAAATTGAGGAAACAGATCAAGGATTCTGCTCAAATTGCTATTATGTGGCTGCAATTGTCGCTAAGAGGGAAACAGAATCATCCTTATTGCTTGCAGACTCGGAAACTCCCATTGAGATGACTTCAAGGAAAATCTTTAATGATTAGTTGCTAGAGCAAAATGAGGAAACTCTCCTTACTTTTAAACAAATCTTGGCTGGGTCATTGCCAGTTCAAGTCCACAATGGATAAATCAGAACCGAACTAAAGTATAAAAAAGAAGTAGCTGAGTATAATTTCGGCAAGAAAAAAGAAGTTCAAGTTTATAACTTTAAGCTGACTCCCGACTCAGAAGGAGAATACGATTGGTCCCCCATTAGTCTCTTGATTAAGTGTATGGTTCCTAAATGTGCTTACTCAGTCGGACTTATTGATACCACGAACGAACAAACCGCAGTAAATGATCTGAAAATAACCCCAGGTAGACCAACTTATTTATTTTTGGAAGCTAACAAAGAGCAATGTGTTGCAGGATACATCGACGATAAAAATGACGACATCATTGTCACCGTGGACAGAGTGAACAGTGATTACATGTCGAGCATAACGATAGATCTGAAAGTGGGCGAGGAGTAGACAGATAAGTTTTCGAAGAGTCAGATTCTTAACGTTATGAGAGTGAAAATTAATTATGACGAGTTGAACCTAAGTGCCACTGTTTCATACAGAATGTGTATCTTCTTGAAAGAAGACTTCGGAATTAGTGCGATGGTTGAACAAGGATAAGACATCAATTTGTTGTCTGAAGACTCTGAGGTTGTGGTATAGGATGAAAATACTTTCTTGGTGTACCCGGAGGGACCTTTCCTTGTTGACATATTCTAATGCTCAGGAGATACCACTTTTAACCATGCCTCTGTTGAAGCTGATCTTGATGATGACCTTAATTCATTAAACCAGGTCGGAGTGCCAGAACAGCCCCATGCTATCAAAATCACTTCTTTCCTCCCAACCTTTCTTAAAATAAAGAGTTAACTCGCCATCGTCAGATGGCTCCCCATCAACTAAATTGAAGAAAGGGGTCTTGGATACTTTAAATACAAAGTTGGAGATCTGAAGTATGATACAAAATAAAAATAAATCAAGTTGTAATGGGACTCAGTCATGAAAAACAGCGACACAAACACCTCAGTCATCGATATAACTTACAAACTCTACATTTCTGACAGCATGATCAATTTAAAATCCGCCTCTTCCTGCGAGAAATTCCTTCCTGAAGACGTTATCGTCATTGACCTCAATATTCCAAGCGAACAAATCTTAGATAGCAATCTGAGCTACATGCTTTCGGTAATTTTACGAAATTATTCAGAAAAATGTCGTAGGGAGAAAGTTCAGAGGGAGAAAGGAAAACATTTTCCTTAATTTAGTTGCCGATATGGCTCTTGGAGTGCCAGATGCTTCGGGTGACTCTAAGGGATAGCCTGACTAATAATACTATCGATTCCTGTATCATTCACAATAAGTTCCAAAGGATGTGTTTGCGGGGCATGAGGGAGGTATGTCAGATAAACCCTACATGATCTTTGCAGTGGGAGTCATAGTGTTTTTAGCAGTTACGATCATTCTCTACGTTATTCTGAAGAAAATTGTTCCAATGGTGAGCAGAATGAAAAACAGAATGATGCTAGAAGAACCTCCTGTTGAAAAAGATGCTGAAAAACCAGAAGATGCTCAGGTCGATCCTGTAATTCAGAGTAATGAAAGGATTGTTGTCGAGGATGCATGATTACTATGATGCTATACAGAATTTTAAAACTGCTTCTATAAATATTTACCAAAATATTATAAAAATTGTTGGAGGCAAATGAATCAGAATACACTCATCATTATGTTGGTCAACCAAAAGGTCTAATAGTACATTTTCAAGGCAATCGTCGAGATTAAGGAAAACTCCAGCTATGAGTTAAACCCAGTTATTCTACAAATCTCAGCCAAACCATCTTTCAACAATGTAGGAGAAGTCACAGACTCTAAAGTGTACTTTCCTGCTAAATTCATGTCCCCATCCAAAGCAAAGAAAGGTACATATATCAGAGTCACCAGTTGGAGGATAGATATTTAAAATTAACGCCTTTAAATCGACAATTTTCAACTTTTGAGTGCTTCTGATTATAAAATCCATAGGGGTTCGAAAAAATGGGATGTTTCAAGGATAAAGTAAACATGGCATTCCAATTTTATATCACATGATCTCATTCTTGTAAAAGGGCCACAGAAGTGTACGGAAAAGAATCTTGAATACTTGGGACTGATTCCCCTTACTAAAGACAGCGCGAAGAAAATAAACATGTCTGACAAATAAAAGTAGATATAAAAACATTATGGGTCCTTGAAAAAAACCAAAGCCAACTGGAATGATAAAGCAAACGGTTTTCATACTTGAACTTAGTAATATATCGCATTAGCAACAGATCAACTAATTAGTTGGTTTGGTTTGAAAATATGATATGATATATGGTAGTTGAACAATCACAGTCGTGACTGGTGAGTTTTGAAAATATTAATGACAAAAAGTTATTCACCTTATCCCTCGGTGTAAATTAATTTAAACCACTAAAGATTCGTCTTGAGTTATAATTGTAACAATAATTGGAGATTAGATGTCTCAGTTGTTCATCCAGATTGATAAACCTTTCTATTTTGCAGGAGATACAGTTCAAGGCTGTGTGTACATGAATCTGTTCTAAAATATGAACGCAAATGATGTCATCATCAAATTCAAGGGATGGGAATCTGTCAGATGGATATAAGAGTTTGACCTACCCGAAGAGTAGCAGCAACGTCTTTAAGCCCGATTCGTTTGGAACAATGTAATAATATGTCTTAGCCTAGGCTATCTACATAAACATGGACAGTTCCGATTCGTAAGATTCTGCCGAAGATGGTGACGACTAATTCATGAAGTTCTAATACGTGCGTCGCTATGGAAAAATCAAAAGGATTCAAAGATATAGTGGAGGACGGTAGATATCCAAATTTTCAACCAGACTTCACGACTTTGGAGGTAATTTTATTCCTGCCGGTCAGTATTCATTTCCTTTCAGTTTTAAAACAGGAGAAAACTACCCAGCCTCATTTGCAGAACGTTCATCCGAGAAAACTCGAAAAGGACGAATCAAATATGAAATGCAAGCATTTGTTAGAGGGTATAACGTCAGAAGAAGAGTCCTAAAATACAAAACTGAAGTTGTATTAAGAGAAAGTGTTCCAATTAAGAACGACAAACAATAAATGGTTGCTCACGTGACTTCATGCTGCTGCATCGATAAAGGAGTCTCGAAAATTCAATGTTTCTTTGAAAAAAACGGATACAGTCCAGGATAAGACGCCAATATACACTGCATTGTTGATACACGAGCTAGCAAAGCTGATGTGACATCCGTGGACATCTCTCTCATAAACAAGATCACATATGTTTCGAAAGAAAATCATCGAGTGTAGTTTAGCAACACCCTTTTAAAATACAGCTTCCCAGGGCTTCCCATGTAGCAGGAAATGGAAAGGACCCACTCGGTAAAGATACTGAATGAGAAAAATCCCGACAGGACGGACATCAAACCCACTTGCCGAGGTTAAAAATTGAGCAGTGTGTATTTTTTGAAGGTAGAGGCAGTTTTAGATGCTTCTTGCACTTGTTGCAGTGACCTACCTCTTGTCAACCAGCCAATTCTTATTTATCCGTACATCCCAGTTAACTACGTCTTCAATGCTCCTCCAAACTGGAACCCCCAAGCGATGCCAATGATGAACCTTCAAGTTCCAATCAATAACGAAAATCCGATGTTGAATGCAATGAACAGCAACCCTTATCATCTTTGATATCTTTCAGACGGACATTTTCTATATTGAAAAAACATAATATAACTATAAATTGTTGAAAGAATATGTGTATTCCAAATTAGATTCTGTTGAAGATTTATTGACAGCAGAAGAGTTCATTTGGATACTTATTTCCGCATTGTTACGAGATCTGAAAGCATGTATGCATCCAAACCAGATACTAATGCATTAAATTCATCATACTTGTTGCCCTTACCTGATTACTCTTGTAAATTACAATTAAATTATTATAAACTATGAAGTGAGTTTTTTCGTAAAATCAAACTTTTTTTTTCTTCTTTTTAGTTTGATAAAGATGTTTGGGAAAAAATGGATTGGACGGGAGATCCCTCCCCGCTGTAAACATTTGTACTCCCTTGAGTTAAGTTTTGGTCGGAACTGAAGTTGCCTTTAGAATATTTTGATTGGAAACCGATACTTTTTTAGCAGAAAGACTCGTCTTTATATGAATAACTTTATTTTAGCTTTCTTCATTATAAATTTCTGGATTGTTCGCTTATAAAAGTTGTCCAATTTTTTTCCCTATATTAGTGAGTAAATACTTTTTGGACATCTTTACGCGTGACTAGTAAGAGATGTTCCTCTATGCTTCTGAAACTATTCTCTGAGCTATTCGTCTTGAGGTTGACTTACAGTGCCGTGCTGAATGTACCTTCCGAACGTTTTAAGAGTTCCTCGAAGTTTTATTTTTTATACTTATGACTCGATTGAGCCTGGATGTGAGCTTTTACTCCTATAAAGCATCGGAACTTATCTTGGTTTGCTTTTATTTTATTTCGCTTTTTAGTAGGAATCGATAACTCTGTGCTCCATATCCTGATATTTATTAGCTGAAAACAGCTTCTAAATTTTCCTACCTTACTCAGAACGCTTTTTAGCATGAGCTTTAGCCCAGTGGGACATGTTTTTTTTGATATCGAGCTCCTACAGTTTAATTCTGATTTTTTGTTCCTTGTGATTGATGATTCTGCGGATGGTGCTCTGATTGATCTCCTTGATTTTTTCCTAAGCAACCAACTCTTTGTCGGGACTGGGATCCCTCGCATATTTTTTTACCCTCAGTTCCTTAGGGGGCTCTTCTTATTCTTAGCTCCCTTCTAAGATGTCTCCTTCTTGATCGGGTTGATCTTCCTCAAAGTTCTTTGGTATTATGGAATCCTGTATGATTTATTACTGTCCAACGATACGCTCCCTGTTTTCTTCATCTCGAAGTTATTACACTTCGGCCAGGTTTTCTTATTATTTCAACTAAGCAACACTATCTTTCCTTTATTCCACTTTAAAGGTAGATTTTGTTTACTTAAACGAAGAACGAGTCGTTATAGAATCTCGATAGGTTCTTCTCAACTTATTTCCGAAAGAAGCTGAAGTAGTCTGGGCCGCTGTCATAGGATGCTTATCTTTTTCTATATCGAAGACTGGGGCGAATTACTTTCTGCGGTATTCTTTCAATCTTTAGTTCGGTGGGAAAAAATCACTGTGTGCAGTTCTAGCCATCACGTCAAACACTTGCATTTGCTGTTTTATAGCATTTGTTTGAACTAATTCCTATAATTATGTATCTTAAAGTAAATTTTTTTATCGATGCTTCAATTGTCCCTTTTCCTCAGGCACATAATTTCGTTTCAGAGGCTTTTATATTGCAAACCACTTGATAGTTTAGGCAATCGAAAGCTAGGCATCCTATTGCTTAGTTGAAAATGCCGAAATGAACTTAATTTAACAAATAATTTACCCTTATTCGCGAAAATAAGTTGTCATAAAGGTGATAAGTTACTACTATATTACGAATCTAGTGTTTGTTATTTTTCCATTAGTACAACTAATTGTTAAAGTCAAGTAGCTATTGAATAAGCTTCTGAAATCCCTTTAGTGCATATAGTCTGCTCATTTGGAGATCGATAAGATTGAATGGGCGGTAGAGATCTTTGGTTTTGGTTGTTAGTTTTTTGATATCAGGACTCAAATTGAAGGATTCGGCGATTAGACGTCGTTCGGAGCTAGCCCTGGTGAAAGTTTTCATATATTAAAAATAAAATTATTAACCTAATTAATCGAGTTAGTATCACTTTTCGATTTCGGATGGCCTTTCTGAGGAGGGATACTTGCGGAATATGATGATATTTTTCATTTATGTCTGTAGCTCGATGTACTATTTGAAATTCTGGTCTTTAAAGAAAGTTTGCATCTCATTTCCTATTATGATATTCCAGTATTATCCATATCTTGACTCTAGCTTCTTTTTTAAATCTCAATTACTATATTTTTTACGCTATGAACCTTATATATCGGACATGTTCTCTTAAATCGTGCGACGGACCTCGTCCAATACAGTCAATCTCATTTATTATGTCATTCGTATGACTTTGATGTTGAATTTACGTTCGTTTATCATTTAATTGGTTAAAAAGTGCAAAATATATTACTCAAATAGATAAAGTTTCAAAATTCACTCAGCTAAATTGATTTCAAAAATAATGAAAGGAAGAATAATCGATCTAGATAGAATAAATCCAGATTGGCAATTTGCTTATAATCATGGAAAAGCAAGTCGACCTGGACTAACATCATAGAAAAAATCGGGTAGAAGTGTTATGCTTTGTCCATGTTGTTTAAACGTTTTAGAAAAAGAACCGGTGAGTCTCTGGTAGAATTCTAAGTAGCTGTTCTTTCTGGGTTATGGCTTCCCTCTATTCTACAATATGCTACAGTTCTGCCTAATGCTCATTTTCATGCTTATTATTTCTAATAGTGCGGTTATGCTGTTTAATGCCATCAATGAAGATTGCATAAGTAAATATCAGCAAACTTATGCAGCCTAAAATGCAGCTAACCAAAATTCAACTCATCTCTAGGGGATCACGAGAAACTTAGCTCAGATCGATATAGGGTAAAGCAATGCATGCAATAGTGTGTTTGTGAAGCTATCAAAAAGTTCCAACCGACTTAATGAGGTCGATATAGTTATTAGGATCGTTTCATGGATTGGAACGCTTCTCATGCTTCTTTACTTCAGAGACAGTCAGACTAAACTATCTAAATATCATCGAGAACGAAATATAAAGTTATCTGACTTTGCAATAATTTTCAAAAATATGCCCAAAACACATGGAATTAAACAAAAAATTACTAAATTTCTTTCCGACAAAAACATATTCCAAAATATTCATTAAATATAAGAAATCATACTTTTGCCTGATGTTGACGAGTTTTATGATCAATAATAAGCTAAGCAAAGACTGGTCGAATAAAAGAAAAAATATATCGCTAATCCTCGTTAGAATGTCGATCACATCGACAAAATCGACAAATAGATTGCGGAAATCAACGAAAATCTATTTTAAATAGCCCAATCCATTGTTTAACTAGACTAGAAAGATGAATTAGTAAGTGAAAAAGCTATTGTTGTCCTCGAAAGTGAGAAGAATAGAAAATAAATCATTGCATAGTTCCTTCAAATCGACAGAGGATAGCTTTTTGATTACTTTTAGGAAAGAGCGTACTAAGTCACGGTTAAATCTGCCCCTGATCCTCGATAAATTATTTGGAGGAACGCAAACTATCCCAAAAACAAAAGATGGCTTTGGGTTCTCTTCGGATGGATTGTCTCGATTTTATTTTTAGGATCAGTAACTGTTGTGTTTTACTTTATTATTGAAGCAAAATCGCTGATGTTTGAAAACAGTCTCCATGAGAATCAGATTAATCCCACTGGACAACACGCATCTGCAATTGCAATCGTATATTTAACAATACTAGGAGTTCAGCTCTTTAATAAATTCCTAATGAAAGCAGTACTACACAAGATATGTTCCTTAGAGAAACCCTAAACTTCATCGCAACTATAATTTTCTTATGCTTTTAAATATACGCTTGGGATGTTCTTCACGACTGCGTTGATGACCTTGGCGGTGGAAGCGATAAGGTTTAGAAACTATACTAACTAATACGGAGTTGTGGAATAGGAAACAATAATTTTTTTATTTAATGCCTTTTTTGTGGCTTTTTTGTGGATCATTCATCCTCAGTACTACATTCGGAAGATTATGCGATATTACTACAGAGGGAGTCGAAATGTGACTCAGGGAGAGGCTGATGAGCTAATGTAGGATTACCCGTATGATATGGGTAAAAGGTACGCATAAATTCTTGAAACGGTCTGGTTTACTTACTTATATGCTTCACTTTTACCAATTGGTCCTTTCATCACATTCATCGGTTTGAGCATTTACTATTGGATTGACAAATACAACTTGTTGAGGAGAAGCAAACTCAACAACACGATTGAGAGTAAATTACCTCTAAAAGCGATCACACTATTGTAATTGATTCTTATTTGGAAACCTCTGGGCGATTTACTTTTTGATTTGCAATTGAGAGGTGGTCAAGTTGTTCCGTCCACCATAGTTATGCTGATATTGGGGTGTCTTTACATGGTAATTCCTTGGGACAAAATTTTACTGTTTTTCTTTGAAGAAAAATTCAATACTAAAACTGCAAAATACAAATAGATTAACTACAAGTTTTTGTAGTCTTACAAGGCAGTCAACCCAGTTCTCAGACATTTGAGTCTTCCATAATTTATCTCAGGAGTCAATAAACATAGAAAAGCCAATAACAACGACAATCGGATGATATAGGTGGCAGGGATCAAACAAAATAGGTAATCTCCAGCTGTGGTGAAGAACTAATATCTCAAGAAAAAAACCGGATCGAACTCTGTTATTTCAAGCAATAAATACCTTAATGAACAATAACTAGATCCTGCAGGTGCTAGTTTACAGTCTTTAAATAAAGGAAGGTCCGAAGGTGTTTCCAGTTTGGACATTGTGTTGAACATGAAATAGGAAAATGAATACAATTGAGCATTAATATTAATATTTGGGAACTTTATACTTCATTCTCGGGTTCATGATCGTATATTATGGACTTGAGTCTGTTTATGATTGATATAAATTATTAAAATGAGGACATCAGCCAGTAACACAGTTGGACGCTCAGAATCCCACTCTTTTGCCCTTCCAAACATTAAAAAGGTGACTGAAAGGTACAAACTCCACTCCTCAAGGATGTCAATGCACCGTCCATCTTCTTTTGTGGCAAAGATGAAATAAGTAACTCCCGACGTGGAGTATCAGTTTACAGATAATGAAAAAATAAGTGAGTAGCAAAAAAAGCTTAAAAAATTGCTGAGATAATTCAATCGAGACACGCTCGATATTTTAAATAGTAAAATGCACAAGATGAATTAAACAAGTGATACGAAACCAAAAGTTTCCTTAGAAAATGTGATTGAGGTCAGAAGCAAGGAAATTTAAAACAACAGTCACTTCATAAACTTTTGTAGAAAATAAATAGACACTTTATAGAGTAAATGCGACAATCTAAAATACCTAAGTGTCGATTAGTTCCACAAAAGAATTATTGAGGTTTAGAAATAAATTTAACAATGCAAAAATGAGAATAAGTAGCTCTCAAGGTAAAATACCCTCAGGGGACTAAAAATGGCAAAGTCTCAAAATAAAATCAGCGAATTGAGGCAATTATAATATGACAGGTTCATTCTAGAGAACAAAAAAGTTAAGTTAGAGCAGGAGAAATAGAACACGTAAAAATAAATTGGAACCATAAAAGATAAGTAACTCAAAATAGTTTAGTAAGCTTAGAGAATCGAAATCAGTTATAGGGAGGCTCTTAAAGATTGTGAAGAAAGAAGATAAAATTTGAAAAAGAGAGATGATATTGCTTAAAAATAGAAGATGAAAAGGCAGAATAAACACAAAAAAAGTAGTATAGATCATAAACATCAGCATACCTACTTGAAAACACTTAAAGAAATTGAAGAATCATCCAAGAGAAACAGAAAAACGGATGAGGGAATAGCGAGCACTGAATAAAAACTCTCCGAAATCCAAAAAGAAATATAGGAATTGTAGAGCAGAGTAATGGCCAGAAAAGGAGATAAGGAAGCATCCATTATATTGAGAGGATACAAATGATTTACCATTTTCATGTTTAGAAGTCACCCAACTGCACGATTATAACACTTCAGATTGTTCGACGATCAAGAAGATAGACTGTTTTTGAAACGTTGTTCAGAATTGTACATCAGACTCTTAAATTGTGCGGATAGCTTTTACATTATTTCTCCTTCTCTGTCAATTTGTTCTTATTCAATTTTTAGAGCTTATCGGAGTTCCAGAAGTTTTTCCTTGCATTTGTGCATTGCTTCTTTTTTCCAGCAGTTCTACGGGCAGGATACAGCTTCGCATCTCTTACCTATTTTTTCCCACAAAATCCAAAATTATCTTGTCGATTCGTCCAATTTATTTTTTGCACTTGTAATAGTATCCTGTTGCCGACTTTTTCTTTTCCTACTTTAGGAATCAGTTTTCTCTTTCAGAGCGAAAGAAATTTCGAGTTGAGATAGCATTGCTTCCTTTCGATTCAAATGTTATGACTGCTTTTTCATTCTATTCTTCTCTTAGTCTAGCTTCTAAACTCTGGGCTTCAGTAAGTTAAGCTCCCAAAGTACATTGGATTTTTATTTATGCAACCTAAATGAAATTTATAATTACGAGAGGTTGTTCTGGCTTAACTATTAGATTTCCCTCCTTGCTTTTTCAAGATTTTTTTGTAGAGACTGAAAGTCCAATGTTTTTCTATAGTTTTATGTAGCTTTTCGAATAACTTCATATGAGTCTAGTGAGCATTTAGACTTGACTTATTGCAAAGCACATTCAAGCAAACTATCTTAAAATTCCTCTGCAAATTTGCTTTTTGGACCACCCGATGTTGAGCTGTCTTCTGACAACATTTTGCTACTCATGATGGATTGGCAGGAAAGTTAGAGATGTCCCACTTCACTTACAGTGCAATTTTCGAAGGGAACCCTCTTTTTCATAATCTCTTCCTTAATTTCCTCCAACAATCTATTTTGATTGTCGATAAATAAGTATTCCCCAACGATATTTTTCTTATTTTCTGAAGAGGATAGCGAAGATTTCATGGTTTCCCATACTGTTACTTTTGAATTTTAAAGCATGAATACCCCACAACAAAGAGATGAAACTTTTTAATATAATGCTAAGGAGTAGAAGATAGTTTTATTTAAAAAGAAGGTTATAAAAATCGGCTGAACGAATATCTGACATTCCGACAGGTATATTTTTTAAGCTGAGAAAATTCCATTTAATTATAACGAACGGTTGTGTTTGTAAACAAATATGCGTTTTGATTTTATTGGTAATATTATTAATATTTATTCTCAGTAAAAATATTAATTCCGGTAAACTACGATTTTAAAGTGCACGGTATCACCAGTGAACTCTCACTCTAACTTTTTTCTTTTCTAATTTTTTTACATGGTCGAATTACTCAATAATAGAATATCTGCCCCACCAATTCATGGTAACCGCAGGGTTACGACCTTATTTTGTTACTAAAAACGTACACAGGTTGAGATATTTGAGGGAACGCAAATCAAGCAGATTCTATATTTTTTGAATTTCGTTCCGATCTTGTTACTGGCTATAGTGTACTGAGAAGCAAAGTCTATAACTTGGTGAGTCGATGAAGGTTCTAAATCTTACGGATCCTGTTGTTTCCTAACTAGAATTGCCATCTTACCCAATTATAACCACACCAATGAATCTAGCCTTTCAAGATTTTAGATCTTCACAATATTGTTGTTCCCTTTATTAATTCAGCTTTACGTAAAGACAACTTGTTCAAATTGATAAGAGAATTAAACCCTGCAATTTTGTCTATTTTTTGACTCTCTTAATACAGTTAAATTTATACGTAGTGATAGTTACTTCATGAGACCTAAGGATTTTCCACTTTTTACCCAATTAAGGATGCTTTGCCATTTTTTTTCCCTCGCAATTTAGAGCAAATCCCTGCCTATACTGGCCTTTATCTTTTTTTTAAGTTATATGTCTTGTATTAGTAAGGTGTTGGGTAGTCTGAGTCCAGTCAGTGGATTTGTATTATATTATT
>JAOWAT010052122.1:0-11440 GCA_028571025.1 Longipedia americana | reverse complement strand
GTGAGAGAGCGTGTGAGAGTGTGTGTGTGTGTGCGTGAGAGTGAGAGAGAGAGAGAGAGAGAGAGAGAGAGAGAGAGAGAGAGAGAGAGAGAGAGAGAGAGAGAGAGAGACTTTTGTAAAGGCCAAGCAAATAACTGCGTACAATAAAGGCCAATTCATGGGAAGCACCTTATATTAGAGGCAGGTAGAATTGATTTAGATATTTGCAGAACTTTAAAGACTGGACGAGACAGATATCGTCACATAATACATTATTTATTCTGACCTTATCGGGCAATTGCATACAACAGAAGGGAGAAATTCTGGAAGGATCAGAAGTTCTCACAAAAAGGACAATTCTAGAAAACTGATTTATTCTCATGAATATGAATTAGAGAAATCTTATCTTTCGATAAAAGAATTGACAATTAATTATCTTAACCCTTAGACAGATGCGATGGTTTATCGAACCTTATTAGCGCATATGGATCAGGGTTCAAGAAGGATAATTATAATCCCGACTTTTTTATGATGACAAGTAACTTTTACTGTTGAAAAGAAGAACAGATGAATAATCTATTCTCAGTAAATGAAAAGGGATTCTTCAATAACATTCAATCTTAATTTACATGACAAAATGATCTTCTGATATGATGTCAGATTTCAATTTTTCTTATTTTTCAGAGCGTCCGACTCTGAAGGACCATAGAAAAAACTGGTGGAAAAATTGATTTTTTGGAAAAGTTTATATTTTTATTGTGGCCAGAATGTCAATTAAGGCCAGAAACTTTCCAGACAAACTTTGAGTACTTGATGATTTACTAATTCTTAAATTTTTAGAATATCTGTTTCCTTAGAATTTTATACATATCTTTTTTAATTCCAATAAAGTGTTCCTTTATAGACAGACACCCTATTATTTACATAAGATGTAATGAATTATTCAGAGGACCGTGAAAGCTTTTCTGATAAGAGCTTATCATCTTTTAATTTCTATTTCATGCTTTCCATATCTTCAACCGAGGAAGTGCACTCCTTTTCATGGAAATAGTCCAAAATTTTCTACTCGAATTTTCCACTAAATAATGTCATGTCTTACCTAAAAAATAGTAAACAAAGAATGATTAAAAATGAGTCAAAGTCAGTCAACAAAACATTCCGAGAAATTTTACTTTCTGTGAATAAAAGGAAATAGGTTTTGAAATTTCTTGCCAGAAGGTTTTTTGTTCAAATGTTTTCCAATGACTAATAAGAATTCGCATTCTAAAGATGAAAGACAAATGTTTGACAGAAGCAACTTTTTGGAAGAAACTTTCCTGAATTTACTCTTTTTACTAATTCAGTGCAATGAAATAATAAAACATAAAAGAATTTTGTCTTTTGAAGGTATTTGGGCTATTTAATGAAGTCTCATTTTACTAATAAAGAATTCCAACTAAAATACCATTTCTGACTATAATAAAATAGTGAAAAGTGGCTAATTTTTATCTTCTCCTAGGATTATATGAGGAAAATGCATAATCTCCATTGTCTATTATTGAATGACTGACAAAAGCACAATTAAGGAGCCTTCCTTGTACAAAGACGTCTCATTCATTCATCGATAGTTTGAGAAATTTCCTAGTATCCTCCAATTGCTCCACTTCTCAAGAATGTTCTTTGCAAGTGAGAAATAGTGAAAGGGTTGATGCACGAAAAAGGAGCAAAAAAGAGCAGTTATAAAGAGAAGGGAAATTGTACATCAAAATCGAGGACAACAACTATAGAAGAGAACTTTCAATGGAGGAGCCATACACAAGTGGTGGCAATAACAGCAACAACAGCAATAACAAAATGGATAGCTCTGTGCGATTGCTTTGTTCATCTTTATTTGAATGACTGAGTACTCTTTGGAGTATTCAGATAAAGTAACCTCGGTAACCCTGTTTTCTCCATAGCAATAGCAACAGAATAGAAAAAGCAAAAGAATGAAATTACAAACAACCATCAAAAATGGAAGAAAGGAGTAGTGAGCAACAAGGACTTACTCAATATTTGCAAACGTAAATTCTAAAGATTCAGAGTTCAGGCATGAAATTTGACAACTCAAGAAATAAATAATAGTAGGAAAGAAAGGTTTTTAGATAGATTTATTTGACTTTTCTGTCCCATAACATTGTTTCGTGAGGGACATGTGCCAAATATTTTTTAGCTTTTAAAATGACAAAACAAATGTGATTTGGGTATAAAATAACTTCGCCCTTCAGATCTATCAAATTGTGCCTACAAAAGAATCAACAAACAGGCAAAATTAGAGGACATTACAACAACAAAATGAGTCAGAGTGTATTTGAAACCATACTAGAGAAGGAAGTGAGCAAGGGAAGAATTGGAAATGAGGAAAAAGGGGAAGAAGAGGAAAAGTGCAAAATCAATACTGAAGGATATACCGTAGACTGGGGTAATATGGACCCCCTGGGGTAAAGTGGACCCCCACCTTAAAACGCTTAATTTTGGTGATTTTTGAAATTCTGATCAAAATTTGTGTTTAATTTTCCAATTGAATCATGATTTGAAGACTAATCCTAAAAAATAATACAAATTAAGCATTTTAAGCGGGGGGTCCATTTTACCCCAGGGGGTCCATATTACCCCGGTCTACGGTATAAGTTCATCGGATTTCTCCCAAAACTTTCAGTCAATATTTTGAGCCGAAGTACTGAGAAGCTACTTTCAATATAATTATAATTAATGCAATCTAAATTATTTTCATTTTCATAAATTTTAAAAGCCTGTTGTGTAAATTTTGTTTGCCTTGTTCACATAAGAAACAACGAAAATATTGTGTGAGTACCGAAGTTAAATCACCAAAATTAAATGAAGAATCCATCCAAAAAATGCAAGGTTTCGTTCTTCAAAAATATCAAAAATGAACAAAAAAATCTCAATTCCATCCGTTTCGTGTGATTTCCGTTAAACAACTATTATTTGAAGGCAGACTGGCGTGAAATTTTATGGGCTAAATTTGCGTAAGAAGTTGTAAAAAGACCTCTAAAAACGTTTTTATTTAATATAACATTATTTTTTGACAAAAAATCGCCAAGTTTCTGTGTCAAAAATAATGGTGGGTGGCATATAGATTTAATTTTGTGCATTTAGAATGAGGAAGTGTTGCCAAATAGGGAGTTTGAAATTTTCCGGGAAACTCAGATCTTCCTCTAATTTGAAAGTATAACTTAGAATTTGTTATTTTTCAATCTAAATTTTGAGAAATTTTTCAGAGAACAATTATTGAAAACATATCCAAATATTAAGAGGGGCCATTTTGCAGCTTTCCACACAAATTTAGTTCATAAAATGTTTCACGCCAGTCTGCCTTTAATTCTAATTGAGGGAATTTCATTCAGAAAAAGTGGTTGTGGCTGCTGCAGAAGTAAATTAAATTGTGTCATTTGTCATGATTTTCAAGAATTGTTATGCAACAAGTAGAAAATATCTGAAAAACTTTCTTATGCTGACAAGATTTGAAAAATTTTGCTGTCACTTAAAAGCATCGGACCATTTTCAATAATGTATTTCGGGAAATTGCAAATCTTAAGAAATTCGATATTTCTCAGAGGTAGAGTTTTTAACTGCAACTGTGACAATTTTTTCTGGAATCAGATGTAGAATTTTTAACAGCAGCAGATACAAGTTTTTTTTTGGAATCATCAAAGTGGGTTGAACGCCTCAACTTTGGTTGGGACCAATTCACAAAAAAGCCTGATTTAGCCTCAGAGAAGTTTGCATTGGTTGCATTGCATTGGACAATCGGAAAATATCAATGAGGATAATCAATCACTTGATCAATATGGGTGGTGAAAAATGTCAACAAAACACCATAGAAAAATGTTAACCACTTCAAAAGCATACCTAGAATTTCTGAGGCTTTTTAATCTTTAAATAAGAAAGATTAAATTATCAGACAGATTGAATTCCTGGACATTGTTTTTCTAGACTTATATTGAAATGAACCAGGGAGCCGAAAATTGCAACAGGGGTGAGTGAACACTTGACATTCATTATTTTTCACTCATTGGTGTGACAACTCACCTACCTTTTTCCTTTAAAAAATCTTAAACAATTTTCCCCTTGTTTGTTGAATGAAAACACCAGACAAATTGATAAAGTTTCAATTCAATCATAAGTCAGCAAATTTTGATTGGCTTGAAAACACCTAAACTTATAATTTTTCTCGAATTGAATTACTGTAGGTACTTCATCGGTTTCAAATCAAAGGTGGCAAATACTTCTTGATTAACTTCCCCCATACTTGAGACAGGTACGATGAATATGGATTGCATTATCAGTCTCAGGGCTGCAGTTTAAGGGAACCATTAATTTGCCTTGTGAATTTCCCGCACCGTATATGGGGTGGACTTAACTGATCTTCTGCCATAGAGGGGACAAATTTTAAAAATCAAAAATCCCAAATGATTCTGAAAGTGATCCTATGATATTCTGTGATGTGTTTTGATAACTAAAAGCATTTTTTGGTTTGCCATTATGCTCATAAACCCAAAATTACAGTTGATTTTGATGGTTTTTAGCAAAATACCACCTATCTTTGAGTCCTCTGAATTTGGCAATTTTATGTGTGTCCAGATGATTTTCTTTGATATTTTGGTTTATTTTGAATCAAATAAACATCCATTGAAGGAATTTTTCAATTTCTTTGGTGCACTTTAGAGAAATAGCTCCTTTTTTGATCTCATTAATTTGGCTAGCTTTATAGGGTGCGTAATAAATCAGGAAAATCAAGGAATCAAAAATTTTTTGTCAACTCACTACTTTTTGCAGAAGTTTTAGCATATAAAACACAATATTCCGAAAAAATTTCCGCGCGGCTCCCGCCGAGCGACAATTTTTGGATTTTACCGTGAATTTCACGCAGTTTTCACCAATTTTCTCGCGGATACTACCTTTCAAAGGGGGTACCTAAAATTAGGACCAAAAATAAGCATAAAATAACCATAAGCATAACCCTAAAATGGCGAAATGCTAAGCATATTTTACCCTAGATCTGAAAAACCATATGCTTATAAAAAAGAGTGTATACATAAGTCCAGACCCCACCGTAAGTGAAAGAGAAGGTAAATTCGTCTTGAACAATTTAAGCCGGATCAGATTGCAAATTTCTCACAATTTCGAGATCACCTCACTCAATTTCCCGTATTTTTATCCCTCTAGCAACACGCTTCCTCTGTTCCGGTGTTGAAAATGTGAATGAAGCAGTCAAAAATTGACGTTATCAAAATAATAATTAAGGAAAAATCAATTGTCCGGAAATGAATGTTAAATTGGTCAACCATGGAATCAACGTTGCTAGTAGGTGGTAGCTTTTTATTTGATTTTAATTTTTCATCTTTTTTGTTTTTATTTGATGAGATCAAGGATGCTTGATGTACATTCGCAAATTTAATTTTTGACAAAAGAATCAAAAACTGAGAACACCGATTTTGCTCAAAAATGAGAATTTTTCCTGAAATGGAAGAATACAAAATTTCTAAATTTGGTAGCTATAAAATTTTTACTCTTTTGAAATATTTTTTTGAAAATTGCATTAAAACTCAAATATCAAAAAAACTTTTCTAAAACTCACCAAAACTTTCAAAAACAAAACTGAGCCTCCATAGCACATGTGCATAGAGGCCCAAAGTGAAAAACACAAAGTTTCTTGATATTTTTAGCATTCAGACGGTTTAAAAAACCTGCAAAATAAAAACGTCTCATTCTACACATCCAAATTTAAAGTCGAATGCAATTTTTTGCACAGCGATTTTACGCTAATCAGTTTTCAAAAACGGAAAATGGCAACAGTAAAATGATAACAAAAAATTATATCCACATTTCATATCAAACGAGGGTCAGGTTAATTGCAATTTTTAAATAGGGGAATTTGTCATACTTGACAACGGTGGTTGGGAATTCATTAAAACAAAATATTGCCTTAAAACCAACATTTGAATAATTTATTGGAATACAAATGTATATGAGGTGGCCCAAGGAGATTTTACAATAATTCAAAATTTTGCAATTTTAAGTACATACAATTCTCATCTGTAATTTTACTCACTTTATTGCCTACAGAAGGAGGTGAGTAATTACCTCTTTTCATGAATGCGGTAGTTGAGGTTTAAGATTGAATTTTCAAGTAAATCATCTCTAATCCATAGATTTAACGCCAAATTTTTGCCGCTCCCAAATTGAATAATCCTAAATTGTCTAAAAATGTTCCTAAAAGTGTTTATTTTTCAAAAAATCAAAAACTCAGGCTGTACTGAGGGAAAACTTTTTGCTTAAAAGCTATTTAGTGAGATTGGGGAGCACTGTACTAATTCTTGTACTTGCATGATATGATTTTAAAATGTCTAGTACAGGCCAGTACCAAAACTTTTTGAAATTTTTTCTTCGAAAATGGAATTCTTATGTTAAAAGGTACATTCTAAACATGGAGCGATACGGGATTATCTCGATTTGGTATGATTTATTATAAGAAAACACAGTGGCCCTGTTTTTCTTGCGCTGCTATGAATTTGCAGCTGGTTGATGCAAGAGTATTATCTCTTCCATTAGGAAATTAATTTATTAAAAATGCTAATTTACATTTCAGCACTTGCTTTTAGATTAGAAAATTTTAATAATCAAATTCAATATAGAACAGAAAAGTTTATAACATCGACCTGCTGCAATTTTATAGCAGCGCAAGAAAAACAGGGCTAGTATCTTGCTAAGTTATTATTTGATGACTAAGTAAATGACCAAGTTTGAAAACATGATTTAGTTTCATGTTTGGTAACATTAGAACTTATCTAATGTTGAATGCTAACATGAACAGTCCACGCTATCTGTAAACATTTTTCTTAAGAGTATTATTTTCATTAATTGAACGAATTAGTGACTAAAAACCACACGCAAGTCATGTAACGCTCTATTTAGTCAAAGTCCAGAAATAGAAATAACAAACACTCTTAGTGAGTGAATTGAAACAGAGAGTGGAAAACCACTTTGACTTAAGACACAGAAGACAATTCTATTTAAACAATACAGCTGTCCCGAAAGCTCTTAAATGTTGTAAACTCAAGATCTTTTTATCAGGATACCAAACCTCCGGTGTTTTTTGAGAAAATGATATTTGAAGAATGGCGTGGAATATTTTGGTTTTGGTTGCAAATATTGGCCAATTTCTCTTGACCTATAGCATAAGGTCTTGGGTTACACTTATTTAAAATTTCAATTCAAAATTATATGAGTAAATTGCAAAATTTTGAAAAGGCAACCTGATTTTGTATTCTAACAAAGTATTTCTCTGATATGATTCAGAATTCTCTGATATAACCTTTGAAAGAGAGCTTTTAATTTGAAATCATAATGAATCATTGCATTTTCAACAATCCACAAAAATCCAAAAAATGCAAGGTAGACTTCTGGTCTTCTTTTTGAAAAATATTTCAGTCGCTTCAAAGTATTAGTGGTTTTCCCTCTTGCCTCGGTATCGTGGTTTTATTCAATATCCTTCTTTATATTTTTGTGACTCTGACAGTGTTTTTTAACCCTTTAAGTCCTGTTGTATGCCATACAATACAAACAGCTAATGCCTAAACCAAAAACGAGAAAACATGAATTACGAATTTCAAGATTAAAACTGGTCTTTTACTTTGGTTTTTTATATCCTATATAAGTCAATGATTTATGTCCAACTGAGAGATGGATGAACTTAAGTAATATATTGCTTTTACATCAAGGCATTCCTTTTGAATTTCTGAATTTTTCACTTTATATCAGTTTTGCCATTTGTATGCAATGGCATACAACAGGACTTAAAGGTCGTTTTTCTGAACTTGTTAGGACTCAAAGGGTTAAAGAGAATGACTTACTTAAATCAAAATCCAGTAGTAGTTTCACCAAAAGAGTCAAAGCTTGCAGTCAGCATTATTATACTTTCTTATATTGAACAAGTATTGGCGGTGGGTTTTTCTCTGTTTTTGCAATAGAAGGAGGAAATTACTCAATCTTTGCCTGTAATATGATTCATACATTCTATGCCTCATTCTTCCAAGAAACCAGTGAAAAGAACCATGTAGGAGTGCAACATATATTACCGTGAATTATTACTACCTTTTAGATTATAGAAGTAAAATTAGTAACTCTCAGTAACTCTGTAGAGATCCTTCTCAGTATTTTCTATGGTAATTTTTAAAACAAACCCTCTAAGCATGATTTTAGCCTGGGTAACTCTGGTCTGTAGCTACGGTGGACAACACAAGTTGGTAATTTTATTAAGTAAAAAATCACAAAAATTTTTGAAAATGCTCGAATTTCAATTTATGAACCACATAAGCAATTTTCAATGTTCAAAAATTTTCTATTACATACTAATCACTAATTTGTAAAAAAAATCGTAAAAGGCAGTAAACCTTCCATTTAGTGCAGAGTGTACCTTCACAAAAGTACAACTAATGAATGAGAGAGATATATCATTTACCAGTCTATATCGTCTTTCAAGTGATAATGGCCAATCTTGGTCGAAAGCTTTGCAATATTGATTCCGAGTGGCACTACCATAATCTGATACCACTCTTGAACATGTGTTCCGGAACAAGAAAGCATTTCTTGTGGAAGTCTCGTATCTCCAGAAGACAACAAGGTAATTAATTTATTGCTAGGGACAAAATACCTAAAGTAAATAATCACTATACAATTTTAAAGATCATATTACAATAACAAAAAAAGGTGAAAATATACAAGGACTGATTATCTCCAGTAGTCTGCATATTAGTGTGAACAACTGAAACAATTAAGTGACAACAAAAGAACATAAATATATCCATAACAAGTACTGATTACTTGCACTAGTTTGCATTTTCTTTGTATATTTATGAAACTATAATTTAGATTTTAACAAAAAGTGTAACAAATTTATTATTAATTAGAGCATAGCAAAGAACCATGCAGATGTCCTGCCTTTTGTGTTTTGTGGTCATTTCTTGGACAGGCTCATGTTTCGGGGCTGCTGTCGATGCCCCTAGCATGCAAACAATATTGATGAACAATAATAACAATAATAATGCTGTGGCTGCCAAAGTGCAGCTTCTTAAAGATAATCAAGATAATAATGTGCCCGTCCCTGCTGCTGAGACAGTAGACTATGCATCGTTTAAATCGTATGATCCCTCTGCGACAGGGTTATCAAATTTGCAAAGAGCCTTAGCAGAAGAAAAAGACAATGAGATCAGGAAAACTAACAGTGAAAAGATTGAGAATGTTAATAATAATAATGTTAATAAGAACGATGATAGTTATAAGGCAAAGTTATACCTAAAGATGGACAGTGTGAGTGATTCGAACAATAAAAATCATTTGGACACACATGAAAGTGATCACAATGTGCCTCAGTCGTTACACAGCCAATCATCAGATATGAACTCTAAGTTGTCAACAACAGAAAATTTGCAACAACAACAACAGCAACAACCAGAACAAAAAGAACAGCAACAACAAAATGAACAATCATCCCTCGATGAACATATTGTCAACAAGCCCAGGAGTCGAAGGCAAATTTCCCCCTCATCGTTTTACGATGACATTTCTTCAGTTTCTTCTTCAGACTACCTCAACTATGATTTTGATTCTGACCGAGTGAGTGATTTCTCATGGAAACATGCGCCGCGATCTCAAGGCAATAGTGGCCACCACACCAGAGGAGGCTCAGGTGACAGTTTGTCTTCCCCCTTATCATCTTATAATAAAAATATTGAAAATAATCCTTCTTTTTCATCATCAGGTAAAGAGAGACCATTTAGATCGGCTTCAACACTCTTTCAATTTCTTATTATTTGCTGAACAAATGATAACTAAATTCCTTGACTAAGTTTCAGAATAAACGTGATATTCAAAAATTGGGCAGTGAAGCAAACTGAATAGATATGTAATACTTTTATACCCCTGAATAGATTTAAAACCAGTTATTTCTCCCCCCCCCCTCCCCTTTTCACACAAATCTTATCTTTGACCCGCAACACACATGTCCCCCGCATCTAAATGGTCTATCATCCTTTCTCCCTTACAGCATTTCAATCAGACTATAATAATCTTCCGTCGATAGAAAACCAGAATCGTAATAGTATTGTTATTGACAATTCCGATTCAAACTATCTTCATAATCGATTTGAGGAAGGCTTTAAATATGAGCCATATAATGGTGACTTTAAAAATAATAATAACATTAATAACCATCACCATCAGAAACATCAGCAGCCACATAAAGACAATTCAAAAACTTCCTCCGTTGCTGCTGCTGATACTGTTGCCAAAAGTGATTCTCCTTCTTCTCATCCTTCTTCGCAAGGGAACGCCGCTGCCTTTGTTAATAAGCGGGGCGAACCGTCACCTATCACGCCTGAAGTGCTAGCGGCCACGCAAAATATCGCCAGGAGTTTCATGACCCCCCGGCAGCAAAGAGGTGGCCGCAGATATGATGTGCCACAAATTGGTAAGTAAGGTTATTGTCAAACAATATACTACTCCGTCCACTTGAAATTGGCTGAATCCAAAAGTCATCAAACAAAAGGTGCGCTTTTCTTTAAGCTCATTATAGGTTTAAAAAACTTAGGACAGTCTCTGAATTAGAGATTTTTTCATTTTGGAAACAGTCCTTCATTTTGTTATTACAAATCTTTAAAGGCAGACAGGCGTGAAATTTTTTCGAGCAAATATTTTGTAAAAAATTGTAAAATGACTTCTAAAAAACGTTTGATTTTTTAGAAAATTAATATTTCAACAAAAATTTATGAATTTCCGTTCAAAAAGTAATGGTGGGTGGCATATGATTTTAAATTTATGCATCTAAAAGAGGAAGTGTTGTTGCACAGTGAGATTGAAATTTTCCGGGAAGCTGAAGTCCTTCCTCTATTTTGGAACAAAAAATTAAAATGAATTTCCACCCACCATTATTTCTAAACCTAATTTTAGCGAATTTTTCAAAAAGAAATTATCAAATACATAACCAAGTATTAAGAGAGGTCATTTTAAAGCTTTCCACGCAAAATTGCTACATTAAAAAATTCACGCCATCTGCCTTTAAGTCTGAAAAATCTTTGAATGAAAATTGATAATATTTTTTGTTTCCCAGTCGAGCCAATTTAAAGTGGTTGGAGTAGTACGATCTCCAAAAACTTTCAGAACTTTAATCACATGATTTCCAGGTACTACCTCTGTCTCAAAATAGATTAGGCCAACGATGCTTATTTATGTAATGTCGTTAGTTTTGCGGAAAAATATATTTCAATACTCATCCAAATCATTGAAGTAAGTTTTTCAGCGAAAGTTAACACATCACAACAATAAAAATCGTTCGCCTAATCTATCTTGAGACAGAGGTAGTATAATACAACATGAAATCCTTTAGAGATCAAACAATTAATGTTCCAATCAATAATATTTT
>JAOWAT010052011.1:0-11446 GCA_028571025.1 Longipedia americana | reverse complement strand
CTTTCAATAGAATCAACATGTTATTAATGAAATATGCATGGAAATGTGTGTTTTCATACGTACAATGCTCATCATCTCTATTGGATTCAAAAATACTTTACAGCAGTTGTGATAGATCATTTTGCAGTTTTTCATATAAAATTTGACCCATAAAAATTTCACTTCAGTCTGCCTTTAAGTAAACGGAAGTGAGATTTAGGTATACCAAACAACTTTGTGAACTTTTGGAGCTAATTCTGGGTTCATTTGCTTTGAAAATGTATTCTTATTAAATATTTAAAATTTGGTAGAGGCAAATTCAATGTTTGGTGAAAAAATTGCAAAAATGCCCATTTTTCTGTAAAAGAGGGCTTTCTTTGGAAAAATGAGAAATATTTTTTTTTCATTTTTTTTTTCAATTTTTCAAAACTAAACCAGTTTATACAACGGTGAGGACTAAATTTGACAGGTAAGAACCAAGAGAAAATTGGAAGGATTTCAGATTTTTGAGGTCAGTCATCTTTAAATTCTTTTGAAATATGGAACAGAAAAATTAAACAGTGCTTTCAAAATAAAAAAAATCTTAAAAATGAAGGAAAATGTGAGCCCTTCTTCGTCAGAATCTCATTTTACAGGTTTTGAGTCAAGAATCTGTTCATCCAAGGTAGATCTTCTTTAATGCAGATAAGGGATCCCATTTCCCTGATAAAAAGTTATCATTAATTAATTTTGAAATGAATACTTTTATGAAAATTTCTGACAATACCAAGATAAACGAACCCATTTTGATACGATTTCATCAAAAATATGGCAAAACAGTCTTTTCCCCCAAAAGTTTTAGATAAAAGTTTCAACACAATTTTGCTCTCAACCAAATTTCTGTCTTTGATAAGAAAAATAAAAATTAAAAATTCAATGAAAAATAAGACCGTGTTTTGATTTTTAGGAGTTATAAATCTCTTTCTATATCCCTTTTATAGAATCTAGTTCAATTTTTATAAAAAAAATCATCATATTTAATAAAATCAAGGGGATCCCCTTTTTGCATTTAAAGGATCACATTAAAGTCGAATATCCCATTAATCCAAATGTACGGTACCAAATTACCCATGTCCATTAATTCGAGCCACTCTTGAAAGGTACAATGTTTTGTTATATGTGACGCCCCAGAAAGAATTAGCTGATTTCCGACAGTTGGTCCAGAACAAAGTGGCAATTGGGGGTCTACTTTTTTGTACCTACCAATGTATCTTTATACTAAAGATTTAAATACGGCCCATCAGCCTCTTCAATTGAATATTTTTTTGAGAAATTAAGGATTTTCTCAATTGTTAGGCTAATTTGAGAAAACATTAAAAATTGAGAAAATCCTTCATTTCCTCTAAAAGTATTCAATTCCAAGGGCTTATTGGCCGTATCTAAGCTCTTGGTATCAAGATACATTGATTGGTACCAAACAACAAGGCTCCCAAATGACCCTAGTGCTCTGGACCAACAGTCATTCAGAAATCCCTTAAAATGGCCTAATTGGTCATCAGAGATACCCGTACATAAGAGGTAAAAAGTATTATGCTTTTACAATCTGTTAAGTGTCGGTGATGTCTTCTTTATCCATTCATAATGCCCATTTTTAAAATTTGAATACCACACTGAAACAAATTTTAGAATGACGATTTATTTTGTACCTGTATAAGTAACATATTCATCCTAATTCTGCCAGCAGTGGAGAAACCCCAATCCCCATCCTTACGCTTTTTGGCACTAATTTCAAGAATTTTCTAAATTTCAACTCATACTCATCAAAATCTGGAAAAGTGTAACTAAGGCCGCTTTCAGTAAAAACAGAAAAAGAAATACAATTTGTTTCCCAGTAAATGAATTTCCTTTTGGGTTTTAGAGTATGCAGGCTTGTCTTTTGCAAAAAATAGGCCAAAAACTCAAGCCAAAAATGGGCAAAAACTCATTTTTTTTGCAAAAAACTTGGAAAATTTTCGAAAAACTCAGGTCCTGAAAATTGCTTATGTTGTAAAGTTTGCAAAATATAACCAAAATTTTTCCAAAAACTCGTCTCAAAAACGCAAAAACTCAAAAATACGAGATTTTACACTGTTTAATAAGGGTAAATGGGGGCAAAAAACAAGCCTGGCATGGTCATACATGATCACAAATATAAAATACAATCTATTTTGCAATATATTAATTTCCTTAGGGTTTTAGAGTATATTGATACATGATCACAAATGTGAGATACAATTTGTTTTCCGATAAATGAATTTCCTTATGGTTATAGAGTTTGGTGACTTATGATCATTTTTATAAATATTGAATTTTATTATTAGTGGATTAGAGTATGGTCAATGGTCATACTGGATCACAAATATAAAATACAATTTGTTTTGCAATAAATGAATTTCCTTAGGGTTTTAGAGCATATTTGTGATCACAAATATAAAATACATTTGGTTTGCCATTAAAAGAATTTCTTTAGGGTTTTAGAGTATAGTCATATATAATCTCAAATATGAAATACAAATTGTTTTGCAATAACCCTTTGAGCACTTTCGTAAAATTTTCGTAACATCCCACCTGGGCCTGACAGATTTTGAGCAGAAAAATAAAATTTTCACTTTAAGTTGAAACAATCACAATACTCACTAAAAGTCTTTTGAATCTTATATACATCTTAAGGTTGTATTTCAACTTTTTGGCTCTCAAAATGATTTTAAACTGTGAGAATGGTTGTATCAAATGAATAAGAACAAATCAAATTCCTAATCAAGAAGAGTTCCAAATCTAGAGAAAAGGATTTGTGAATTTAACTTGAAAAATTGAGGGAAAATAAGAAGAAAAGAAATGGAAAACTGAATAATGGGGTCACTTTGGACTTAAATTGTGGGACAAAAGAAACTTTTTTGGTGAATTTTTTTGCCAATTTCTGACAGTAGAGATTATTTACAATTCAAAATTTCAAATTTCGACACCAAAAAGGGGTCTGATCTATTTTTAAATCATATCACCAAGGCATCACTTTTTTCAAAGTGCCAAAAAACTATTTCTGAGAATATATATTTTTACAAGATCTTTTTAAATATTTAAAACTTGATTTGGACAGTAAGTAGGTTTGGATTTATTTTGATAAAACCAAAATGTTATTAATAAAATATGCATAGAAAGCCCTTTTCTGGGACGTTGAAAGGCATCATTCCATATAGGATTCAGAGCCAACTTAATATGAGTTGTTGTGTATGTGATTGGTTTATCATAAATTAGGCATTCCTTGTGGTCCTACTCAAAGATAAGCACTCTATAAATTCTGGTAAAAAATTCTTGGTTGGATCAAAATGACACTACATGAAGGTCTAAATGACCTGTTTTGGCAATAAGTTCTTGTGTCAGAAATCTCTTTTACTGAAATGTGTATTTTTACTTGTTCCACCGTGTTATATTTGTAGCCAGTCTTCCTTCACTGTTGTAAAAATATGACATGGCTCACCATAAATTTTTGCATCAACTGACCCAAATTATTTTTGTGTTAGCCACTGAAACCATAAACATTTTCCGATAAGCATATTTAACACAAATTATTGCGTCAACTGAACCATATTTTTGCATTGACTGGAATTGATGTGGATAGATTTTCCGTTAATGAACGCAAAATTATTTTGCAACGACTAACGCATTTTCTTTTGCAACAGTGTATACAAAATTATAAGCAAATATAAATGAACATTCAATTAAAGTTCTTCCAATAAAGGTGTGTTTGAAATTAATTCATAAATTTTGGTCATGAACAGAATTATGAAAGACTTTATTAAAAGCTATTCCAATTTTCTATAAAGTCTTTACAAGGAAACAAAGTAAATAAATCAAAATTTGACTTCTTCTTTTATATTTTTACTTTCATATATACTGTTGCATTTCATGAGGTATTGATTATGAATACTCTGGAACCATAGTGTTTATCATTCTTAAGATTAGGTCACATCCCATGTAATTGATTGACTGAAATATAATTCTATACTAATACTGTTATGAGAAATCTCTAAAATTTTATCAAATTGTTGAAAGTGAAGCCCCCTATCTGAAATGAGGTTTGAAAATATAGTAGATGGAAAATAGAGGAAACAGAATAATGAAACTCCTCCAAGATGTGAATGCATCATTTGATTTTCGTATTAAGTTGACTTCCACGATTAACCATGATGGAATATTATAAGATTCAATTTTGAATCGAAAGTGCATTCAACCAAGCGAATCCAGAAATTAGAATTTTCTCAAATTTTGTTTCACACAGGACTGGGAATATGAAAATAGAAAAACGAAATTTACCGTAAAATCCTAAATTATCTTTGAAATGATTTAGTATGAAACAACCATATACAAGAGAATTATCCAAAAATACTAAATGTTAACATACAGGTACACAAAGCTCTTTAATCCTAAATATAGTACACTAAAGAAGATTTGGTAAGTGATGTATGTAACCAAAATCCTTGAGGTCACGATTTATTCATGAAAATCTATTTTCATATATAAAAGGGAAACAGATATCCAATATTGATTTCAAAAAGGGACTCAAGAATTTTAAATACAAGGAATGGAAAAAGATAATTTTCTCCCATTTAGAAGTACTTTTATCCAATTTCCAATTTCTCTTGCATAGAATGCAGGCTTCTTTGACACGTTTCTAGACTCATTAAATGCCTAGAAGTTTCGTAAATCGCAGTTTTTACGTTTTTGGAGCTCAGTTTTGGGAAAAATTTTCTCAGTTTTTGAATTTTTTTCTCAGTTTTAGTTAAAATTTCCTCAGTTTTTCGAAAAGTTTGCATTTCTTAGAAACATTTTGCAAAAAACCTCCATTTTTCTTCAATTTTGAGTCAAAAAGTTAAGTTTTAAACGCCTAAAATTTTCGTATTTTTGAGTTTTGCGATTTTCTCTCAGTTTTGAGAAAAAATTTTCCTCTGTTTTCGGAAAATTTTTGTCAAAAAAAGGCCTGGGAAGGCTGTTCAATTTGATTTGGAAAGGGGCGAAAATGGGAGTCTCTCTATTTGTATTATTATACAGAACAAAACATAAATTCTTTTTATCTTCTCTTACTGAAAAATCTGGTAGCTAAAAAACAAAAAGTTAAATTGCATAAAAATATGTGCATATCTGGTGAAAGGTATGAACCTTAGATTCATCAGACAGTGAAATGTGGATATAATTTAACATCTAGTCTTTACTAAAACTAAGTTGGAATGTTCCCCCACGTTTTCTACAGGTTTTGAAATATAGTAGAAGACGGTTATAATGTCATGCCATTTTTAGGGCCAAGACGGATATAGCGCCGAACTCAACGATGGATATAGCGATACTTTACAACATAATGACGGATGTAGCGACGTCGCTATATCCGTCGTGACATCACTGGCGCTATATCCATCATGACGCTATATCAGTCTTTTGCTGTATAAATTTGTATTTAGACTTAAAATTTCTGGCTCAATAAACTTTTACCAGATATTTCAAAAAATGATCTTTCGTCCATCATTCTCTGAGCCAAGGATATTCTTTACTTTTTTAACTGCAGATAAAACCTGGGGAAAAAGTCTTTTCGCGACATAGCGCCATGATGACATTCAGCAAAGGCCTGCGTTGGGTACTCGGTTCACTTCAACAGCGTAGCCACCCTCATTGCAATTGTTTTCAAATTACTTTCAGTTTACTTTCATTTTTCTAAGTTTAATCGAACTTTTGTAAAAAAAATCATTACGCCACATTGCATTAAGACAAATCTGCAGGTTGTGCACGGCTTTTGTGCTTGTTTCAGTTTCTAGACCAGTGTGCACAGAAAGCAAAGAACTCTGGAATAATAACAAGTATCTCAATATGGCAGGCATCAATGTTTTCTTGTGTCAAAATATTTGACAATTCAATTTTTGCAAAAAAAAATTGTAATTTCAGAATTGACTTTTTTCATGCATTTTGATTCATATTCAAATATTGGCTTTATTGACATGTAATCTAATTCTATTATTATTGTGTGGATACAGTGTTAGAAAAATATAGTACGTCTTGCTGAGTAGAGCCACCGGGAATGAAATTTATCATCGATTAGTTATTCTCGATTGCCCTACTCAGGGAAACAATCTCTGCATTATTTGGGAAGAATATTTTCACTTTGGAGGTTAGAGAATGTGAAGAAGCCAAAATTTCTCAGATTTTATGAAGTAAAAAATGCTTCCTTGTAAAGTAATTTTTTATGTTTATGGGGAATTAAGTAATTCTCAAAAAAAATTGAGGACTTTTTTTCTCTGACTCTCACAAAAACGTTACCCCTAATTTTTTGATATGCCAATGACTGTTTCACTGTACCATTTTCATAATTCTAATTCTGCGCTTCAAGCATCTCAAGCAATTTCTATAACATCCATTTTCATCAATTTAACTTTTTCACTTTTCCACTTTTACTTTCTTATTCTTCTTATTCTTGTTCCTCTTCTGCTTTCAGAAGCAAGAATAGAATCGGCATTTCACGTGATTGATAAATTGTTGCTTTTATGGTCGTAGGCTTTTTTGTTGGCAAGGTATAAACTCCGAACTAATTAGTTTTTGCTTTTATAGAGCTAAGTTTTTAAAAAAAATTCTTGAGTTTTTGCTGAGTTGTTCAAATATTTGGAGATATTTTTCCGTTTTTAATTTTATTTTTGGGAATTTACGTTAATAAGTTAATTTTTGGGAAATCTTGAAATCTAATTAAAGATTACATATTACTGAGTTTTTTAAAAAAAAATTCGTAGTTTTTCTATAATTCTTGTCAAAAAAGCTTGGGTTGAGAAAGAAGAACATGCAACTGACATCTCAAAAGAAAAAGAATAGAAATTTTCTCTCTCTGGAAAGCCATTTCGTCAATTTGAAATTTTTGAGAAAATGTGTAAAAGTAAAAGTAAAAAGCAATCCATCTATTGTTGAATCAACACTGCCATTGCTATTAGTATAAATGCAGGTGTTTCTTCGGCAATAGTTTTTATCAAAACTCAACCTTCCAAATATTTTTTTTCAAGAGCTCAAATTTTGAATAACTTGAACAAAAGTATCTGAAAAAGATAATTACAATACTTCTAGATTTTTAACAAAAGACAAATTGTCAAGAAAATGCACAAGGTATTGAGACAGAGGACTTTAGGGCTAATTTTCCTTGCACTCAATTGTTTGAATTTTCAAATTCAAATACTGTATCAATAAAATTTTCTCATTTAATAGGCTGTTTCATAAAAAAATAAATTGCGTCCAAAAATCCTGGCTCGCAGCTCATTTTAAAGATGGTTCCAAACATTTTTTTTGAAACTCACTTCATGCAAGTACCATGCAACAAGCCCTTGAATTTTACTTCAGTACAGGCAATTTTCACTTAATAAGGCCCCATTTCATGAGGTAAATTTCAAGGGCTTGTTGCATGGCATTTACACAAAGTGAGTTGGAAAAAATAAGGCCATTTTTAGAATCAGCATGAAAAAAATCTTTAAAATGAGCAGCGAGCTAGGATTTTTGAGAATTTTATGAAACGGCCTACATTTAATCTTTAATCAATAGCAATGATCCGATATAAATTATACCATTTTACAGACTTAACAGAGTGTCCTTCTATCAAGGGACCCATTGTTGAAATTGAAGCCAAAATATATCAAATTTGGCCAAGTTAAAAGTGATTTTGAACCTAACTCCCAAGTATTTCCATGGGATTCAACAACTGTTTTGGATAGCTTGAATATTGCCCTAACAGGATCTACCATTAAATTATTGTATTAAGGTGTATTGAGAATTTATTTTGCACATTTCTGAGGCATATTTTTACAAAAATTCTGAAAAAATAGGCCTCAAAAATGCTTGAAAATAGTATACCAATACACCTCAATACAAAAGATCAATAGCAAATCCTGTTAGAGCAATATTCAAGATATCCAAAACAGTTGTTGAATCCCATGGAAAGACTTGGGAGTTAGGTTCAAAATCACTTTTACTTTGGCCAAAATTGAGATATTTTGACTTCAATTTCAACAATGGGTCCCTCCATAGACAGACACTCTGTTAAACAAAAGACGTAACATCATCATTAGAAAGAAGAGATTTCTTCATTTTGAGATCTAGGGCAAAAGTTTGTAACAATTCTGTCTATCTTCATCTCCACTTCTTTTTTCCTTCTTTCTTTCTTTCTTTCCTTCACTTTTGATAAACAAAATGACATTTTTCTTCATTTGGAAAAAGTGATGAAGTACATTTGGGGCAAATTGGGCAGCAAGCAAAAATAGAAAGATCAAAAATGTAGCTTGAATCTTGGACAAACTTAGTCGAGATTTTTGCATCAACTCAGGCTTTTTTCCCAAAAAATTCAAAAACTGAGAGCCGATTTTTTGCCCAAAACTGCACATAGGGCTCCCAGCTCGCCTGAAGTGAAAAATCAAAAAAGTCTTATTTTGGTGATATTTTCAGCTACTTTTATATTGTAATATGTAACTATTAGGATTCTAAATCATTTCAGATGAATAGAATTTAAAAATATGGATAAAATTGAACATAAAACTGGACAAAAATAACTTTTTGACCAATTTAGGCCAAAAATGGCCTATTTTTGGACTCTAAATTGAAAATTGTGAGCTTTGCGCAACTCTGCGCAGAATTTGGACACCAGGAATCAATTTTACGACCAAAAATCTACCCAGAATGACCCCCCTTACCTGCGCCGAAGCACGCCGAAAAAAGTGGCAACACTTTTAGTTCATTTTTATTAAGTAAATTTAGCACATTTTCTCAATATGAACGAAATTTTCAGGCACTCTACTTGCCATTTTCAGCCCACTGTGAACTGAACGAAAACGCAAAAACTCAGAAATACGAAATATTTAGGTTTCGCAAAACATAAAATAGAGAAAAACGTCACGATCATCGTTGTTTTATTGCATTTTTTTTAGCTTTTAATTGACCGCTTTAAGAAATTTTTGCCCTTTTAGTTGAAAAGTCGCTGTTTTGATCACTTTTTAACTAAAAGGGCAAAAATTTCTTAAAAGCTAAAAAATGCAATAAAACAACGATGATCGTGACGTTTTTCTCTATTTTATGTTTTGCGAACATAAAATCTGATACTTTTTTGCTAAAAATCTTAAAGTTTGTTAGAAACTTTTGAAAAACTCAGAAAGTTTTGAGAAACTGAGCAATTTTTCTCCAAAACTGAGGTCAAAATCCAAAAAATGAGCCAAAAAAAACGCGAAAACTCAAAAATACGAAATTTTTGGGTATCGGCCCAACCTAAAACGCGGGGGAAAAAAGCCTGCAACTCAGACTGTTTGTTCACTGAAAATGTCAAAACTGAGATCAGGGATTTTTCGCAAAACAGAGCAAATATCTCAAAACCAGGATTTACGAAATTTTTTGAATTTTTCAGAATTATATCTATCACAATGAAGGAGCTAAAACGGCACTAATTTAGTGAAGAGCCACATATTTAAGAAAATTTCGCAAATATTTTGCCCTAAACCTGCTTTTCAAGGACATTTCGTGCACTTGTGGAAAAAAGGATGAAAAATTTTCATAGAATGTGAAATTTTCTTCCTGAAACTGAGAAATATTTTCAAAACTCAAATAAAATTTTTGCACACCTGAGAAAAAATTTTCGAAATTGAGATTTGAAAATGCCAAAACCAGGAAATACGAAATTTTTAGGTTTTTGATAGGTCTATCTCTATATAATCGGTGAAAAAAGCCTGCTGAACTGCAACTCTTTCATATTATAACGCCAGGTTTTGCGCGTATCATTTCATTTCTTTCCAATTTTAGACTGAGATTTTATGATTAATATACACATTTAGATTTCTCAAAATAAAGTTTCGGTCCATGGACTTTTTTCCACTGACTTCAAGTTAAAAATGTTAGTTGGGAAACACATCCTAAAGTCCCGGAAACAACAGCTTTCATAAAATATTAATTTTCTAACAACATAATCATCATTATTATCAGCAGCAGCAGCAGCAGCATAACAACAACATCAAAAGTAACAGATATATCCACGAAATCAATCAATGGTCCATGTGAAAACAACATGGTCCACCTTTCCAATGCACTTGTGTGTCAAAAACATATACAAAGTTGTAAAAGACAGATAGACTTAGAGGGAGACAGACAGAAAAGGAGAAAAGAAGAAAATCAGGGAAAATGAAAAAGTGTGGGAATTTTAAAAAGTTGTTTTTAGCTGTCAAAGTTTAGAAGGAAAAGTGAGACTGTGTGACAGGTTATCTCGGCTAAAAGGAGAGGAAGGAAACAGGACTGGATAGTCCATATCCTTGTGCAATTAAGATTTCATTAAAGAACTGAAGCATAACAGAAATTTCTCAATAAAAACAGCAACAACAATAACAACAACAAAAACAACAACAACAACAACAACAACAACAACAACAACAACAACAACAACAACAACAACAACATGTTGTTGCAACAGGGTGATGAACACATCAGCAATTATTGTCTTAGGGTGCAGAATGCTATTAATTTTTTGTATTGGCAACTTCGGCAACTTTGGCAACCTGATCAACTTGGGTAACTTTTTAAAACATCTGGGAAACTGTATTAATAAGATTTCCCGGATTTGGTAAAAAATTGCCCAAGTTGCTCAAGTTGCCAAAATTGCCGAAGTTGCTAATACAAAATAGTGATAGCGGACTGCACCCTTACAGAAGTCTCCGGCAATAGGAGATTTCACTGGTAGAGTCATTTCACCATTTAACGAAACACCTTTTAACGACATTTTACTATTTTACGACATTTTTGTGTTTCACAAATCATAAAATTGTTACTAAAAATTCATCTTTTAATGACACTTTTACCTTTTAACAAGATTTTGGGTGCCTCCCAAAAGTGTCGTTAAAAGGTAAAGTGACTGTAATAGTATTATTGACGACGAGATCTCCTAATGCCGGTCAAATCTCCTAGTGGTTGTACATTAATTCATGTCCTATACTCTGTTTGTCCATCCTAGTCATGATATTAACAAACATCCAACCTTTTCAAAATTTATTTCTTAGAAATTCTTAATATTGTCATATCCCTCTTTGCCTCATCCAGGACGCTGTTCGTCTTTTTTAATTTTTCCTCCACTTTTATGGTTTTACACTGAGATAAAAATCAATGAATTTTTAAGAACATATTTGTGAAAGCATTTGATAAAAACATACGTACTTTATTTTTCGCTTCCATTTATATTCGTATCTTCTAAAGTATGGTTAGATTAGAACTGTATATAAATTCTTTTCCAAAGTTACCTTCACTCTTTCATGATATGATAAGAAGGAACTAAACAATGTTAATTTGTTGGCGAAAAGGCTATGAAACACTTCACTAACACATGCATACACGTGCCCTTGCACAAAAACAGACAAACACACACACACACACACACACACACACACACACACACACACACACACACACACAC
>JAOWAT010051900.1:0-11457 GCA_028571025.1 Longipedia americana | reverse complement strand
GAAGAAGAAGAAGAAGAAGAAGAAGAAGAAGAAGAAGAAGAAGAAGAAGAAGAAGAAGAAGAAGAAGAAGAAATAAGATTGCTCCATCAGTATCTTCATACTTTAAAATATCATTTGATGCTGTAGTCAAGGACAAGTGAACAGGGAAAAAGTGAGGTATCAAAGACAACTTCCAGCTTACGAGAGAGATAATCATCGCCAAGGAGAATTAATTTAATAAATAATTTAATGAGCGTAACTACATTATACACAAGCGAGGGACCAAAATGAGATTTTGCATTAAATATTTTGCTCAGTAAGTCACTTTCTTGCTAAATTAACGCACAAATATCAGATTTACAAAAATAAAATGATTTTGAATTATTAATATTATTTGATTTGATCTCTCTTCAGATTAAAATGGGCGGGAGATAATTATTGAATGATTCATCTTTCATTAGATTTGATTTGGTTGAATTGTTATTTAAGCTTTGAAGATAATGACAGTATTATTCTTTCCAAATTAATAATTGGTGTGATATAGAAATAAAGATGTCGGAGTAAACCATCCAATCCAATTTGAATTACTCAAAGTTGGTTTTCTTTAACTATATAATCAATCATCATATCATCGGTAGAAATTAAAAGGTGCTAATTGGCTATCATAAAAGAGAAATATAATTCTAATCAATTAATTTTCGAAATATGCTCAAAATTCTTTTGCATAATACCAAAAGATCATCCTATACAGGTACACTCTTTTTTTATAAGAATAAAGTTTACTTGAATATGAGCTTCAGATTTCCGAATATTTCTGAGCTTCAAATTAGAATTTATTCCAAACCAAATTTTTTATACACTCAATTTTTTTATAAGCATCAGAAATTTTCGCCAAAGCCTTTCCAAAGTTACTAGATATGATGCTTATCTTTATTAAATAAAATTTGGAAAATGAAGGATCCTGATGCTTATAAAATTGATGCTTATAAAAAATTGAGTGTATTCTTAATTTGAAGCTAATTTTTGCAACAATTAGTACTGTAATAGAAGCGTTTTTTGACAAGTTTTGAAACTTTTGATCATTCTTTGGAAATTTTACTACTCTTTTCTTATAGTCTTTAACTTTGTAAGCATAAATGCTTCGGTTTTTCTAAAAAAATAAGCATATTGTAATCTTGCCCAGCCTAAAATCTTTTTTTATTAAAAATATGCTTATACTTATTTTTAAGTTTATGCTTATAAACTACGCTAATCAGTTCTGATGCTTACAGGAAAAAGAGTGTACATAAGCAAATATGGGGACCTGAGTTTTTTGCAAATTTTTTGAGTTTTTCGGAGAAAATTGAGTTTCAACCTATCTTGAGCTTAATTTTTCTGAAATTCTGTGAAGGAACCTGATTTACACAGGTCATTGTAGTTGGGTTTTAAAGCCTTATAAAAAGTAAACTCAGTTTAACTGATGCTCCGTGTGAAAATGAGCAAAATTAGGGTGTTACTCAAAATTAACCAGATGCAAATATAGCTAAAATTATTGAATGGATTGCTCCATCCAGCTCCATGCAGGTTTGTTATGCCAAGAAACTGTGTTACAAAAAGGGGCGAAACAATCTGTTTTATCCTTTCAGCTATATTTTGGTATTACTGTATTTTGATAACACCCTAATTTTGTACACTTTTACACGGAACATCAGTTAAGACTTTTGAAAATCCACTTTTTTGCAAAATTAGAGCTGTTACGTTACCATATTTTTTTGATGAAAAAAATAAAAAATGCCATTTTAATGGCAAAACACTTAAAAGTTTCAAAATACAGAGAAATTTCCCAAAAAATTGAGCACAATTTTCATCAAATCTGAAAGTAAAAGAAAAGAAAATTAGAAAAGAAAATGCAAGGAAAGGATTTTGATAAAATGATTGTCAAAATTTTGACATCAAAATCGGATTCAGATTAGTTTTAGTTGCAATTATTCAGTTGAAAATTTTGATTTTCTTGATTTCAAAAACTTTAATTTGCTTTAAAGATTCTTTTGCGGGCCGCATTTGGGGTGTCAGAGGGCCAAATGTGGTCCGCGGGCCGCACGTTGAGCACCACCGTTCTGTACAAAATGAGATAAATCCATTACACCGTTTTTTTTATAAGAATATGAGCTTCAAATTTCTGAAAAAATAAGAATAAAACAAAAATATGAATGAGCTTTAAATAAGAATTTTTTGGAGGAAAAAATTGTATATTCTAAATTTGAAGCTAGTTTTCAAAATTTTTGCGAGCTACGCGCGCGATAGAAAATTTTATACTTTTTACCCTCTCCCCTTACTTTTCGGGCCAAAAAATAAGAATATGATCAGAATATTTTGAGCTTAAATTTCAGAAAAAAATAAGAATATTCGAGCTTCAACCCGATTTTCCGTATTCTTATAAAAAAACGGTGTATTTAGTACATTCAGTTCTACAAAGAATTATTCGTCACTTTTCAATATTGGAAAATGAGTACCTTTACGAAATGTGCTCTCCTGAATTCAATTTTGGACGCACAGAAATCTATCGCATATCATTAGAAACTAGAAATTTACAGCTTTCCAATGGTACCCTAGACTATTTAGAAATTCATCCAGAACCTGGCAAAAATCCGCATTGAAGATAAGCAAAAATGTGGGCGAAATTTGGTCCTACTTTGAGAGACTGCTACGGACGTAATTTTTATGATATAGACATGAAAATAGGTAAAAATATAGATTTACATCATACTTTTATGATATCCAAATATCATAGCAATAGACCATCAGAAAATTGAATGGCAGCACTTTTGGTGGAAGCACTTTTTACTACATATAATATTATTGTCATTGAATACCAAAATATTTTTGTCTAATTTTTCAATTCTACTGGACCAGAATTTTAGTACTAGCTGAAAAATCAAACATCCTAAGTTTTCAGACTATTTTTCCATTGAATTTGATCCACAGGGACCAGTATAGGACCATAATGATGTTTTAGTAATATACAAGTAAATTTACAGATTATGCTCCCATTTTACCCCATTTGATTGGATTTTTCTAAAAAATTGACAGAAGTTGCTCAATATATTGCTACAACTTTGTACAAAATTTTATTACTCTGTGATTAAAACTACGCTAGTTTTGGCCCCTTATTTTTAGGCAAAATTTCTCCCGCAATTTTGTCCATCTTTCATGCGGATTTTCAGAGGGTTCTCGACGGATTACAAAAAAATTTCGGGTATTTTTGGAAAGCTGAGAATCTCTAGTTTTCAATGATGTGTGATGGATTTTTGTGCGACAAAAACTGCATTCAGGAGAGCATAATTAGTAAAGGCACTCAAAATGCAATTCTAAATGTGACGAATAATTCTTTGTAGAACTGTATGTCAAGGATACGTTGGAAATGGCTCAGAATAATCCAAAACCTTTTTTGGCAAAAAAAATTAAGCACATTGAAGGCTTCTAAAAAACTATGAGTGTATTTATACACAAGTAAATTGGATTTTTCAATCTTTTTACTAGCAACAATTCTAAAATAATTCCCTTTAAAGCAGAATAATTCTAAAGACTATCTACCTATGTTACAGTATCAAACTGTAGCAATTTTTCTATTTTTTAATTAATCTTTACCACAAAATCCACATTGTTGGGTCTTATGAAATTTAGCTTTCTTTTATATTGACACAATCTTATTTTCAAGTTCCTGATGTAGTAGTTCACATTACCAGTTAGCATAAAATCATATCAGCTACGCCAATTTTCTTACAAGAATACAGAAAATTGAGTTGAATCTTGACCTTCTATTTAGTGATATTCTTATTTGCACTAAATAAATTTTGAAAATCTGATCTTCACATTTTTATGAAATTTATTTTTATAAAGAAAAAGAGTGTATTTGAGGCGTCCAAGCGGATTTGAAGTCTGAGGACAAAATTTTTCAAAATTTAAGCGGTAGTTCATTCAAATTTAAAGTATCTTTCAAAAGCCTCTGCAAAATTTTGGATTCAAGAAGTATCTCTAAAGTGCGCCATTTAAGACAAGTCTGAATTTGTATGATTTATGATGTAAACCTGAAAATGAAAAATCAAAATGTGATTTCCTCAGACTTAAAATCCACTGGGACGCCTCATTTAGGGTTGTACTATCTCACTTTTATTGTTGGATCAAATAAGTCTTGGTGTAATAACATCTTGGTGTAATTGAAGTATATAGACAGATAAATTAATTGTAGTTAATTACACCAATCTTTGTAAGCATGCATCTTATTAAGCTAATATGCATTAACTTATTAAATAAAACTATGAAAATTCTAAAGTAATTTGCTTGTAAACTACATGTTTATAAGTGAAAAGAGTGTATTTACCATCTTATATGGTGAAAATTCAGTTGCAGTCTGTCCCCTATATTGTACAGCTTATTTATTGATATTTTTTTTATTTTTCCCACCAACCATCCCCAGCTTAAATTGAAACTAAAAACTGTCCTCCATCAAATGAACTAAAATATAAATTTGAACAAGGTACTGGCATAGTAACTAATAGCTAAAGTTTAAGACTATAAGGCAATTATTCATTTTTTTTAAATTTTCCCTCCAACCTTCCCCAGCTTATAACAAATAATCAAACTGTCCTCCATCATACTTAATATTCTATTTTTTGAATGATTGTATTATAAGGAAATCTTCCCTTTTTAAAATTTTCCTTCAGCCTAAAGTATTTCAAACATTCTTCAATTATGAAAACTTAATTAGATTTGAATTATTGCTTAGTTTGTGGTTTAATAATAATGCATGTTGCATCATGATCAGAATAATATGGATAGTGTAAAAATGTATTAATAGATTCATTTTTGTTGGGCTTGAAATACACATGATCTAAGATATTTCCTTGTATATGTGTGGGATCATTTATATATTGCTCAAAGTCTAAGAATTTTAAATGTCGAATTACATGATGATTTTCATTGTTTGCAAATGGTATATTCAAGTCTCCACAAATCACAGTTGTCTTGTTAGAAGACACCAGCTTTCTTATATCTGTAGTAAAGGAATTGCAACGTCCATCACCAGTTCTGTAAATTGCAATTACATCAAAATCAGATGCAATAATTTGCAAGATTTGGTATTGAGAATTTTCAATTTTTGAAGTATAGCAGGATAAATTTTCTTTGACATAAACACAAAGCCCTCCTTTGAATGAAGAAGGAGATGCAGCTGTATATAAGTTATAACCTTGTAGTAAGTAATCTGATGGAATATGATTATCAGTGTGTGTTTCACTTAGACAAATAATGTCACTTTGCAAAAGAACATTATCACATAATATATCTTTATAATGAGCAGTCAAATATTGAATATTCAATGCTGATATTTTTACAATGTTTTCTTTTTTGTACCAATCACTAGGGTTATTATTAATAGCTCTGTTTCTCAAATTTTCAGATTCTTCTTTTGCAATTCTGCTACAATAAATTTTTTCTGGTTTCCAGTTTAACAAATATATTTGATTTTGATCTTGAACCCTTCCTAAGATAACATATGCTTGAGCTGGATCGAAAACTGTACTTATATCAGCTATTAGAGTACTTGGTTTTGGAATTGTTTGTCCTTGCATTTTGTGGGCAGTTGCAGCAAAACAAAGTTTTAATGGGAACTGAATAACTTTAGCTTTTGCTAAATGGTTTTTATATTTTATTCCAATAGAATAGGCAAATTCAATCTTTGAAATCACCACAGATTCCTTAAATTTTGTTAATTTTGATTTATTATCTTGTTTGTTCTTTGATCCCACACTATTATCATCAAATTTTACTAAGATATGATAAATAAAACCTTCTTTCTTTCTTAGCATTCCTGCTACTGTGCCCCTTGCACCATTTGTTAAACCGTCAGCAGTATCAACATTGAAAGTAAGCATAACTCTTGCACCTTTTTTAAGTTCTAATTCATTCATAAATGGTGTACCATTAACTGTGCCATCTTCATCAATCAAAGGGCTTTGACCAGGTGGGAGAATGTGAGCTGCTTTTATTTTTTCAAGTTTCCCTTCTAGAGCTGACAACTTTTCTTTATTATAACCTGAAACTGTACTCCTTGTACATAAAATACGTTGAGAATTTTGTGGTATATCAGTTGAATGCTTATGTCTGCTTCGTGTTTTTAGAAATTTCAAATCTTTTTCTGTGTGTACACCAAATCTAATTCTGTTTAATATTTCAGCATATATCTTATCATTGCCCTGTCTATGATTTTCATTTAATTCAATCACCTCAAATTGTTCCCAAATATTTGCATATTCATAAGTAAAATGGTAATCTGTGCATTTGGGCCTTTCAAATATATAGTTTCCAAACACAGGTTTTAATTGCATTATGTCACCAAATAACAGCACAGCAACACCACCAAAAACTTCAGAGCTCTCCTTTATTTCTCGAAGTCTTAAATTTAATTGATAAAGCATATCTGATTTCATCATTGAGAACTCATCAATTATAAGAATTTTTAGATTAGTAAGTTGTAATCCAAGTCCTTTCTTTAACTGATCACTCAGAGATGAATGACTATTTCCAAAGTTGAAGCGAAATGCACTGTGTAAAGTAACACCTCCAATTAAACTAGCTGCCATGCCAGTAGGTGCAGACTTAATTACAAAAGGTTGATCAGGGTCATGGCCTGATTTACGAAACAATTTTTCAGACCAATTAGCAATGTCATTAATTAATTTACTTTTTCCACAACCAGCCCCAGCATGAATTATTAAGAGAGGTGGCTTCATTTTCTTACCAAACTTGGCATTTTCAAATTTAATCCTATTTTTACAAAAGTGCATTACCTTATCAAATGCTAATCTTTGTTCAGGAACAAGTTGTCTAACACTGCTTGTAATCTTATCTAAATTAGAGATATCTATATGTTTAAATGCAGTTTTAGGCTGTATAGTGGATGAAGCTTCTTGGATATCAGCAAGTTCTCCTGGATCTAAAACAGCAAGTTCTTCATGATCAATAAAACCTTCTTGTTTATCATCTTCATTATCTTGGTTGATTTGTGCATCAATGAGATCTCCAATATGTTGAGGCCTAAAATCGGGTGCTAAAGCTAATTTTGCTCTTCCTTCTTCAACTGCATTTCTTTCAGGAAACAAAATGGTCTTTGTTTTTTCTATCTTTGTCAGTTGAGGGAGGTCATCAGAACTTTGTTCCAATTCATCTACTTCACTGAATAGATTGGAACATTTCTCAAAGTCATCTGGGAATAACTCCTGCTCATCTCTCCATGGTCTGTAGAGCAACAGTTCTGAAAAGAAAAATTCATGAATATTTTTTTCACGATTAAACTTGTGCATCCTAAGTACACATGGATAAGATCTACATTTCATGTATTGAGGAATAGAAGAAATTAATTTAATATAGTTTGTCAGATATATGGAACTAACAATTTTGTCATAGGCTTGCCAAGTTATCAAGGGATGTATTGTCAGTTCCTTTGTCAAATTTTTAATCTTTTTTGGGATCCTACTGTGGGTAATTGGCTCATACATCATTGCAAATTGAGCCAAGCACATATCTTCCAAATACTTTGGTCTTTTCCTATATTTATCATGAATAGATTCTTTTTTCATGTATTTCCCTTTGTATCCCTCAATTTTCATAGATTTTGATTTTGTAAATGGATTATTTTGATCACATTTTTCATTTTGTATTATCTTATTATCTTCAGACACCTTAAACATAAATGATGTTCTATTTTCAGGAAATCCAGTTTGGACAAATTTACAGGTTATATTTGAATCTTTTAAGCATAAAAATGGTAATAATTTGTAGTATGTTTCACATTCACCCATATATCTGTGTTTTAAGAAAGCATCTTTTAAAATCTTTTGTTGCTCTTTACTTGTTTTATGTTTATTTTGCTTTATAGCTTGAGTCATTATATCTGAAATTCCAGATTCATTTTTTGTTATATAATCAGTTATATAAGTTATAATAGCAAAATAATCTAGACATATTTGAATGTCCATATTTGCATTCCATGCTCTTATCCATTCTTTATTATAGTTATTGATGTAAATGTCTTGAACTCGCCTTTTTATGACAATTGAAATGCCAAGGTTTGAAATGCTAAGAGCCTTATAATATTTTTCTTCAGTAACACCTGCTCTTTTTAGGATATCTTGAATTGTAAGTGATGTGTTTTCTAGTTCCTCTTTACTTAAGAGACAAAGCTGCTCTTTCACAAGTGCTAAAGTTGACTTGTTTTCTTTCAATATTTTGTTTTTTTCAGCTTCACTTAAAGTACTACCTAAAGAAGATGCAATTATTGTCTTTTTTGAGGGAAATTTTGGAAATCTAAATCTACATATATCTCCTTTATTTCTGCAAGCTTTGGTATGATGATGTCTTTGAACCTCTTTAACAATATGTCCAACATCTTCATCATCACTGTCACAAGATATGAAGGTGTCAATGAATGTTTGTAGCAAAATTATTTCATCTGTTGTTAAACTTTCGTCAAATTTAAACTTTTTAAAAACTTGTCCAATACCACTGAATGTCTCATCTAGTTTTTCAATGTCAAGCCACAATACACCATGCACATGGCCTGCTCCTCTCATTTGAAATTCAATCCTATAATTATAATATTTTGCTTTCATAGGTGAATTTTCATGCATTATTATGTGTTTTCTAAAGGATTTTACTCTATTATCAAAATTTCTAGTAATGGTTAAAACATCATCTTTTACAAGCTCATGAACATTATTTTCTGAAAGAAATTCTTCAAGCACTTGGCCATTAACAAAAATTTCATCCTCTTCAAATGTGGAGTTTGTGCTTTTCATTTTCCTGTAAGTTATGTTAAATCCTTTATCTTTCAAAATTGTAGTGAAATTTTCACTCCATCTTTTTTCACCACAACTTAAAGTAAAGAAGATATGAAAACCACCAAGTTGTTCAGTCTTTGCAATCATTTCATACTTGTGTTGTTTCCAATATGTTGGTGTTCCACTAATTTTTTGAAGTATTGCAAAGTTATCTTCTAATGTACTTGCACTTCCATCTGTTTTGTGTTTTAGCTTAAGACCTGCAATGTTTATCTGACTTTCTATTTGTTCCATTTCAAGGTTCTGCGCAACTGCATATAGCCAACTTTTATTCATACTAAATCTTTTGTCTTTATTGAGTAGTCTTTGCATAATTTGATTTCTTTTGGAAACTTTTTGTTCACGTGGGTAGTCAAAACCAAATCTTCCTGAGGGAAATTCACATGGATAAGCTTGAACATCCCAGTCTTTCTTTCTCATGATGTTAGTTGGTATTTTTCCCTCGCCAGGGGCAATGCTAAATGTTTCATTTCCCCCTTCATTCATAGGTACTTTCATAACTTCATTACTATTATTAACAATGAGATCATTTTCAGGAAATTGATTAGTTAAACCAGTTATAGAATCAAAATCAAACTGGTATTTTCTTACAGGATCATTTTTTCTGTATTCTTCCTCTTCTTCCTCTATATGTTTTAATTCATCAGGTTTTTCATGATCTATTGAACTCTCATCTACTATACTAAGTTCATGTGAGCTTGAGGGAGAAGTGTCATTTCCATCACTGATAGACCTTATTGAAAGGGAAGAATCATTTGGATCAATTTCAATTTCTACTGTAGATTCTACCAGCAATTTGTAACCTTCTGGATCAAATTCTTTACACATTTCCAAATAATCTTCTGATTCAGACACAAATTGATAATAGGGATGACCTAACTCCTTTAATTTTCTTAGGGCAGGAAGTAGCTTTTTAAAATCTATGTAAGCTTTTTTTACAGTTCCTTTATACTCAAGCTTTCTTTTCAAAGTAACTGCAAGTAAGCCAGCATCCTTTGGCAATCTAGGAAAAGATTTCAAAGTATTTACAACATCAGTACCTGACAATGGAACAAGTACAATTCTATCTTTAACTGCAGTCCACCTGCTAGTTGGTGTTAAATATACCTTCATAAATACCAAGTCTAAGGCAATTAATGTATTTTCAAGTTCAGTCAGTTTCAACTCTTCAGGTTTTGGATCTAATTGTAGACCATTCATGGCACTCAAGTCAGGTCTCTTATTCTTTTGGGTCAGAATCATGTGACAATTGTGGCATATATAAAATTGTTTGCCTTTATGAATGATTTCTTCTTTTATTTGATTTAAGTTTTCAATAGATTGTGATAAAAGGCCAGGGTTTTTCCCTTCCACCGTATCTAAAAGTTTCTTAATGTTAAATATCTGTACACCAATTTTGAATAACAATCTGTGACAACAGACACATGAAAAGGAGGGTCCTTCTTTTGTTGCCTCTTTAAATGCCTTAAACCTATTAAGTTCATCTTGATTTTTAATTTTGTGTTTTTTTTGATTTCTTAATTTTTCTAAGATGGAAGTTCTCTCTCTATTATAAAATTCTTGCCGTTTTTTTGATATGTCATCTTGATTTTCCTCATAATATTCTTTTCTCTTTGAAAGGATTTCAGTTTTACTTTCATCATAATGTCTTTTTTTCTTTGACAGGACTTCAGCTTTACTTTCATCATAATGTCTTTTTCTCTTTGATAGGATTTCAGCTCTACTTTCATGATAATGTCTTTTTTTCTTTGACTGAATTTCATCTTGATTTTGCTCATAATGTATTTTTCTCTTTGACTGAATTTCATCTTGATTTTGCTCATAATACTTTTTTCTCATTGACAGGATTTTATCTTGATTTTCTTTATAATATTTCTTTTTCTTTTCTAGCATATTTGACCTTATCAAGTTTTTTAATTCAGACATATCATAGAATGGTTTACATTCTGCCTTTCTACTCAAATGAGACAAAAGAGATTTAAGATTATTTGTGCCACAATTTTTACACCTTGAAAGATCTTCACTTTTATCTTGAATATGTGACTTGGATGTGCAATTCTTTTGTGGTGTTTGTTGTTTGTCCATGCTACACAAATCTTCACTTTGTTTTTCAGAATTTGACTCAGTTATGTGCTTCTTTTGTTCTGCTTGATGTTGATTGATTTCATCTTTATTTGTTTTCAAATTATTTGCACTACACTCTTTTTTCTTATTAAATTGAGACTTGGAAATCTTTTTTGCATTATTCCTACACTTAAACATATCTTTACTTTGTTCTGGATTATTTGAATCAGGCATTTGATCCATTTGCTGTTTTTTCTTGTCCTTATCATGGTCTGATTTTCCTTTTTTCTTTACAACATCAGCATATGTTTTTCTTTTCAACTCAAATATATTGTAATGTTCCTTACAATCTTTCATTTTACTTAAATGAATCAAGAGCGCCTTAAATTCTTTCCCACAATTCCTACATCTTGACAGGTCTTCACCTTCTTTCTTAGACATTTGCTCTGTTTTATTTTGAGAATTTAGCTCACTACTAATTTTGGTATTAACTGGCATTAAGGACTGAAAATGATTGCTCATGTGAGCAATAATTATT